>VSTD030001819.1:0-12554 GCA_008808055.3 Sporobolus alterniflorus | reverse complement strand
GTTGCTCCCTGTCACATTACTAAACAAAAGGAAAAAGTGTACAACATACATTGCTTGTAGGATTGATTGGAGATTTCTTGGGTGTATGAAATCCATCTCCAGGATTAAAATGCCCTGCTCCCTGGACACGAGCATCGTCTTGAGAGGTTGGTTGTAGGGGAGGCACCAACTCGTCACGAGGGGCTTCAACTCGAGGGACTTGAGCTGCGGCATCAAAAGACCCAAGAAGAGCCATCAAGCCGCCGCCACTAGGGCACAAACTCGTCGGCTCATCCATGTCGCAACTAGGGTTATTGCCGGCAGTTGTTGGCGGTGGCGGTGCCACGGTTGTTGGTAGCGGCGGCAGACCTCCCCGGCATGGCCCTGTGTTGATCGCATCACTTCATTTCATCGTGGCCTGGAGCTCTGTTTGGTGCTCACCTATTCGCATGGGTGAAGCATCGCGGGCCGGGGGGGGTCGCAAAAAAACAAGCTACAGGAGTCCTGCGCAGGAGGTTTATTTGGAAGATTTCCTCCGGCCTTTCATTCCGCAATGTACGGTCCGGGCTCATTTTTTACATCTGTGCACTGGGGTGAGTGCATCAGATACGCTCACCAGTCTGCACATGACACCCACCTCTCCTCCTATATAAACCTAACCTCTGTCCCATCTGCACTTCAGACCAAGCTAGTACTCTCTCCCCTCACGTTGCACTCTCATACGAGCGCGCGCGCGTACCACGCTACAACATGGTTAACGACGAAGCCAGCACCAACGGCGCCTGCGCCGGGCTCGGTCAGCAGTACGGCTACGATGTGAAGGTCATGCCAGCCTCGACGGTGGTGCCGCCGGCGCTGCCGGTGCAGGAGCACCGCCTGCCGCTGTCCAACTTGGACCTCCTCCTGCCGCCCATCGACGTTGGAGTCTTCTTCTGCTACACGGACCACGCCGGAAGCAGCGGTGACCCGGCCGCGATGCTGAAGGCGGCGCTGGCGAAGACGCTGGTGGCGTACTACCCGCTGGCCGGGGAAGTGGTCGCCAACGCCGATGGCGAACCGGAGCTGCTGTGCAGCGGCCGTGGCGTAGACTTCGCGGAAGCGACCGCCGACGGCACCGATATGCGGGAGCTGCGGCTGGGCCTGCCGGATGAGACTGTAGAGCCGCTGGTGCCCAAGAAGAAGGCCGGCGTCATGTGCATCCAGGTGTGTGTGGTTCCCATTTCTATATCTATTAAGCATCTTTAAAAATTAGTCCTAAACAAGATAGTATTTTGAAATATAGGACTTAATAATCTTGTAAACCAGCTTTTTCAATAATGGCCCTAGTTTTAAAAAAACTTGTCAAATAGTTACCTCCTCACTTATAGTAGAATTTTATCCTTATTTTTCACATAGTTGTCACAATATTTTATTTTCAAATAATATGATTTCTTTCTTAATAAGTTAACAAACCTTTTAGATCTCAGATGCAACAAATCAATAGTCAAATTAAATTATATGACTTAAATAGACTTATTACTTGTTGGAGATACTCTTACTTAATAAATGGACTTATTCCTTGTTGGAGACGCAACAACTCAGTAGTCAACTACTTGGACTGTCATGCCAACTACAAACATGTACTCTTTGCAAGGAAACATAACGTTCTTTTCCCTAATGACAACGACAAGTAATTTTCTAGTGTGCATTGGTAATTAAGTAGGTTACTTTAATGCTTTTCATCACTTTCGTGTACCAACTTTTATACTTAGATTTCCATACAAAAATTACATGTGTACACGTTTAGTACACTGCTGCATCTGCTTTACGAACAATTGATCTAGCTAAGAGTGCCCAGTGGCAAGCTAAACGATCTGAGTAGTATTCCTTATATTATGTACAGTATGTGTTAAATTCGTTCGTTGGAATTTACTTTCCTAATTAACATGCAGGTAACTAAGTTCAGGTGCGGTGGTGTCGTGGTGGGGTGCACCTTCGACCACCGCGTCTGCGACGCCTACTCATTCAGCATGTTCCTCGTCGCGTGGGCCGCAACCGCCGCTCGTCGCAGCTCCGCGCCGCCGCCGGCCCCGTCCTTCCACCGCGCGTTCCTCGCGCCGCGCCAGCCCGCACCACTGTGCACGGCCGGCACCCTCGCGGACCGCCTCTTCGTCCCAGTCAGCCGCGCGCCGGCGCCGCCCGCCACGGCCGCCGCCAACCGCATCTACCGCGTGTCCGCCGCCGACGTCGCGGCGCTGCAGGCCTCGGCGGGGCCCGGGCGCACGAAGCTCGAGGCGTTCACGGCCCACCTGTGGCAGCTCCACGCCAGAGCGGCGGCGTCGTCCACGCGCTCGTGTTGCATGGGCGTGGTCGTGGACGGCCGCGCCCGCCTCCGCAAGGACGGCGCCATGGCGTCGTACTTCGGCAACGTGCTCACCATCCCCTACGGCGTCGCGCGCTGCGCCGACCTGCGGGGCACGGCGCTCGCCGACGCCGCGGGCGACGTGCACCGGTGGGTGGCGGAGGCGGCGACGGGGGACCACTTCCGCGACCTCGTGGACTGGGTGGAGGCGCAGCGGCCGGAGCCCACGGTGGCGCGGGCCTACCTGGGTCGCGGCGGCGACGGTGAGGACGCGGCGGCCTGCGTGGTGTCGTCGGGCCTGCGGCTGCCCCTCGGGGAGGTGGACTTCGGGTGGGGCCGGCCGGCGTTCGCGTCGTACCACTTCCCCTGGCCCGGCGGCGCCGGGTATGTGATGCCGATGCGCAGCGCGCGCGGGGACGGGGACTGGGTGGTGTATGTGCACGCGACGCCGGAGGTGGTGGAGGCCATGGAGGAGGAGCCCACGGTGTTCAGGGCAATGGAGGGCAGCTACATGTTCTCCGGGTGAGAGGGCGCGCGTACGACGTGTGCCCCGACCGGCGGCTGGGATGGGCCGGGTTTAAGATACGAGACGACGATTAGTAACTTCGTGTGGCGCCATCGTGTACAACATGTGTTTGATTTGTGTTTTACGTTTGGGTCAGTGTTGTAACCCGGGGCGGTGTCTCGTTATTTGACTGAACAATGTGTCTCATGTAAACATGTAGCTAGTGACGAGAGGCGTGACTGGAGCAAGATCAAACTTTGCTTTTGACGTACGGTGCAGGCCCGTCTCGCGGTGGCTATAGGCTTCGGCGAGCGAATGGGCCAGAAGTCTGAAAAGCTGATTGTGTAGGGCGTCCGACGGGTACGGTGCCGGCCGGCACATAGAACTGTGTTTGAGATTCGTGCGGGTTGGACGGACGGGTCAACGTTCGCCGGCGAAGGTCGAGCTGCTGGCAGCAATAATGGCGCTACCGGCCGGAACAACCGACACGTTCACCTGGAACAATGGACTCCCTCGCGACAGTTTCATCTGGGAAGGCTAACGTCTATACGTGACAGTTTCGTGCATGGGTGAGCACGATCGATCGCATCACACGACCAATAAGAAAGGACGTGACGGCCAGAGAGTGAGGCTGATGCGTGAAGCCGAAGCTGCCCGCGCACGCGTCGACGGGTGGTCGCCGCGCCGCTCGGTGCCCTCTTCCTCTTCCGGGCTGGATGGTGCGCTCAGTGCATTCTGTGGGCTGGAGGCGTCTGGTGCGTTGCTAGCTACTTTGGGCCGATTGACTGGAGAGCCCAGATCAACTTGGAAGGCCGTGTATGGGCCCGTAAAGGTGTGGCTGCCCGGCGGGATACGCGAGGCAACGGCGGCTACTAGCAGCATCTGTACGTCGAGTACGATGGATTCCATCTGAGCAGGGACGCAGAAGAACAGAGGAGAAGGAATTGCACCCTTATGTGATGAGATGTGGTTGGAGCGGGGGTGGAGGGCTCAGTGTAATGCACTGTGGCTCTCGTTATAATCAAAAAACATATTTTTTGACACTGTAGAGACATTACAGTAATACTGTTTAGTACTACCTGATACTGTTTGTCATATATGTTCATCGTGGTCGTCCTCCGCCACTGCGTTGGAGGAAGGGCGAGACTGCGCCCCCGTACTTAGCGGTTGAGTACAGAGGACCAGATAGCGGTGGAGCAGAGGAAAGCCGCCAGGCAGGCAAGCATTGCTGATAAGACTGTACCTAGGCAGCTAGTGTCGCGAAGGGGGTGGAGGATGGTGGTTGGTATCATGGATTTGTGAAAATGGTCAAACCAGATCGGTTTTGTCGGTTTATTAAAAATTGGCCGGTTTAATTTTTTTTTAAAAAAATGAAAAAAATGAAGACCAGAAAAACTGATTGTTTATCTTTTTCATTCAAAAATTAAATTTTAAATAAAAATAGGTTGAAAACCGTCCATAAACCGAAAAAACGACTCATAAATCTTCAAAATCACTCCATTTTCGATTCCCCCATTTAAAATTTGAATTTTGAATCAAAAACCAACCGATTCTTTCGGTTTTCATCAAATCGGTCCAGTTTCCATATTGTAAACCCTGGTTGGTATCTTTGCCGACTCTTCCCAACCACCCTCCATTTTTCCCAACCACCCTCCATTTTCATCATCTGCTTCGATGCTGTTACAGATGTGAATAGGTACTGAGTTTGCTGACATGTTTGCGGCCGTATACATTTCAGTCCTAGGCTATGCAGACTAATTCCTTAGCTATGCTAAGTTGAAATTGACGCACCACTCGATCTGTGAAAGATTGTAAGCCTAATCAACTAGCTGAAGAAGACCCATGGTGACTAGTCGAAATTGTGCACGGTGGTAACCAGGACAGGACCAAGTCAGGACTCATGAGACTCCACCGAATGCTTTGGCTCAGAGACCTAACCATCATTCGTCAACGAGCGACAAGTGGCCCAGTTAAATATAGAAGTGATTCTGGTACCCCATTGAACTCAGAGGTGCCTACTGATATGTGAGTCGAACAGGGAAAAAAAACAAATCAATAAGTCCCTATACACAACCTTGCCACCATTGATCCGTTACCATCACATCACACACAAGCACGAAGGTCTGATAGACTGCAACTCCCGGTTAACCGTCCTAATTAATGTCAACTGTTCACAACTGCGATAGATACAGCAGCTACTACGAAATTCGGCAACAGCAGATGATTACAGACAATGTCACAAACAGACATCATGAGGAAAAGATCGGATATTAATGCATCATGGAGTATGAAATCCATGGATTCAGCAGCGGAAGCGGATCACAATGCACGAAATATCATCTTTGCTCTTCCTTGCAAGTGCTTCGGTTGTCAGTCGCTTTGCTGCTGCCTGGGGGTCCTTGATCGACTTCACGAGATTGACAGCTTCTTGATTCTTCATTACCTGTATTGAGATGGAATCTATTTTTAAGAATAGAAGTCTCAAACAGATATGAAACACCCATCAGCTTATTTTGAATTTTTCACAAGGTTAAACAGAAAATAAATGAATATTTTAGGAGACATGGTGACATTTCAAGCATTTGCTGCATGCTTATCAAAGAGAGAAATATCTGATGATGTAAGAATCAGTCAAAAGATACTCAAATCAACACATTTTATGCTGATTCCAGGAAGTAAACATTAAACAAGACAATGTGAACGTACATACATTTTCCCTAAGAGATACTCAAAACTCTAAAGCAAGAAAATGAAAAAGAGTTCTGCTACGGTGTTTCTAGGGTACCTGAGAGGTACCTGGAAAAGATTAAAGGGTGTGATTTTGGTACTGACCTTCCATAATCCATCACTGGCAAGTACGACGAATTCTGTACTTGAATTTATTGGTACATGCTTAATGTCAGGTTCTGAGCTCAAGTGAGCCTTGAGGCTTTGATCGCCAAAGGCCCTGGCAACAGCAAGTTGGCCATTTACCCGGGGAACATCACCTGTGAGCAAGCCATACAATATGATAAGACAATTATTTTTCTTAAACTCACGACAATGACCAAACAACAACACAAGCAAGGTTGTACCTGGAAATGTTGTTACAAAGCCACCATGCTTTTCGATCCTTTGTCTTTCATTTGAAGTATGAGGTTCATGGTCAACAGTGAGCTGATTAGCAGCACCTCTTTTACAAACAACAGCCCGTGAATCACCTACGTTGGCTATCCACATATCCTTCCCATCAACTACAATTGCCGTGACTGCGGTTGAACCGCCTGGCCCAAGTTGCTTGCCATTTTCTAGAATATATTTGTTTGTAGAGCTGTATGCATTTTTTATTGCTTCTTGAGGGTTAGCCCAGAAGACAGGCTGCAGCAGACAGGAAAAGGGTAACAGTCAGGTATTTTTTCACACTATAAAAAAGGGAACACATCTTATTTATGGAATAGAGACCCAAAAGTAGCACTTACTTCTTTTATTATGTTGCTGAAAAGGTTAGATTTCAGGTAACTTGGCACCTTATCTCCCAAATGGCCATCAAAAATGGCAAAAAGACCAAGTTCATGGTTCTTTTCGTACTTGTACTCTGCTACATGGTAGTCTTCCATGTTATGGCCAGACTTGCCTTCCACCAGGTGGAATCCATGTGTGACTTTATTGCTTGACAGTTTACTCCTTCCCTTTCCCGTATCAGTAGATGAAGAATTAAGACAAGTTACGCTCTGTAGCCATGCAAAGAATAAATGAGGCAAATATAGTGTAGGTGTATCCAGTAAAAGATAGTACCCAATAACTCAGTGAGCAACAGAATAAGAAATGAGACATGACCATAAAAGGCATAAATGGCAGATCCCCCAAAATTTTCATGTAACAGCTTCACATTTTGGGGGCTCAGAACTTAAAAACAGAATAATCGGGCGGAAAACACTCAAATCAAAAGGGTTACTTAATCAGAGACCAGTACAGCTAGCTGTAGAAATGTTGCAAAAATAACAGCTATGTTACGGAGAGGAATTTAAAGACACCATATCAATAATCTTTCTCGCATTTTGCAAAAATATGATGAGGACTAGTTGGAGGGCCTAAGGCTAAGAGCAGCAAAAGAAACTATAAGTAACAATTGGCTTAAGGGGCGAGTGACAAGTAGCACTCTCTCAGCGCAGATGGTCATATCCGAGGATCGTGCGAATTGATATCTTCCTGCTTCAGTTCGATAATATCTGCAGGGTTTCAGGTGTTACTTTACCGGTGGTCCAGGTCGTAAACCGCAAGGCTCCAGATTAAACATGTGGTACGATACGACCGTACAAGTGTCGACCATTCCAAGTTACACGACACTTGCACGTCGCCATTTAATTACACAAGTTGACGAAATCCCCAGAATTTCACCTATATCGACTGGAAGCTTCTCCGAGGCCCGGAAGACAAACACTATTTTCTTCTAGCACTTATCAGCGAAACACACCAATCGGTTTGCTTTGTGCTGATTCAACAATTACTGCTACGCGCAATACAAGCTCCATAAGAACTCACGGCTTGCACATATTGGTCGGTTTTCATCATCAGGCTACTAGGAGACGAAGAGCAAGGCTCCAAAAAGTACAGAATTGCTTACGGCTGGCCGGAGTGACATGCCCATGCCGCATGTGTACCGAGTCAAAAAGGCAGGCCGTTGTTGCAAAAGTCGGACTTCGTGTCTTCGTTGGAACCAGCAAAAGCAGTGGATGATAAAATAATGTTTTTCCTGTTCCTAACGGTGATTTTTCCCCTTGCAGAGCGAACTGTCGTCTCAACCTAATCCGAATGATTCTGGTAGGGTGATTTCAGAGGAGATTATTATTCCACAAATAGAGCAACAAACGCTTCGATTTGATTGACCAAACTTTTTGCAGGAATAAAACTGACACAAGCAGCATAAACACGATAGTAACTACGCACATGAAGCATAAAAAAATATATGAACCTTTACTTTTTTTCACAGCCACAGCTAAGAACGGAAGCGACGGAGTATATTCAGGCGTACCCGGATCATGTTGAGTATGTCGGGCCGCTTCTTGCCGCCGCAGGCCGAGGATGAGGACGAGGAGGCGGCGGAGACGGAGCAGGATGCAGACGACGACGCAGTTTGTTGCTCCATCCGGCCGACCATGACAGGGAGAGCTCACCGCCGGCCGCGCCGATCACCCAACCCACAGGCCGCAGCCGGAGGGAGGAAGGACAGAGGAGAGTCTGCTCGCGAAGACGAGGCGGCACGGCACACGGGGAGAGAGAGAGGAAGGCAGAGGGATATCTTTTGCGTTTTTATGCGGAGGCCTCGCCTCAGCTGCGGTTGCGTGACGTTTACAAAAACCGTCCAAAACCAGGGAAA
The DNA here is from genome assembly GCA_008808055.3 of Sporobolus alterniflorus. Taxonomy (NCBI): domain Eukaryota; kingdom Viridiplantae; phylum Streptophyta; class Magnoliopsida; order Poales; family Poaceae; genus Sporobolus; species Sporobolus alterniflorus. Next base: position 4,373 of record VSTD030001819.1, on the reverse strand, counting down.
GCTATTGCTATCAGCTTTGTCCGTTCGTTGAAAATTGGTCGGTTAGAATTAATTTTTTAAACATTTTGTAAAAAATAAAAAATCAGTCTGCTAGATGGTGAAACCGATAGATTTATCAATTTTCATTCATCAATTTGTAATATTAAAATTTTAAATCAGAAACCGACAAAAAGTCGGCCAGTTTTTGTTTGTAAAATTTAGAAATTGAGTTTTCAATAAAAATGACTGTTTTCTAGTTTTTAGATGTTTCCAATAAAACCAGTGGGAACCAATTTCAACAACAAAACCAGTTTTGTGAAACTTGTGTCCCTCATGTGCGATCGAGGGAGCCAATCATTCGTTTCTCTAGTCCGAGCCGGTTGCTTGTTTTGATTTGGATTCAGAGGTTAAACACTTTGCGGTGTGACGTGAAAGAGAGAGAGAGTTGCTGCTCTGATGCTTGCTGCCGAAGGAGGAGGTCAAAATGGGCAAAACCGAATAGGCACAACGGACTCCTAGCTATGCAAGATGGTAGGAGTTTTTTTTGTGTAAAACCAGTGAAAGAGTACTCTTAATTCAGTTTTGACGGAAATATTCTGAAAAGTGTCTAATCGGGCTTGACGGTTTTACAATGAGGTGCAATTAGATAGTCTCAGTGGATATCGGCAAATGTTCATAAAATTGTCGATTAGACGTGTTCAGAGTCAGTTACTTACCAATTGGATTTGACTTTTTCTTTCTTTTGAATAACCAACAAATAGTTCCAGAAAGCGCATGTTCGTTTGTGTTCGGATCAGTTACTTACAAATTGAATCTGATTTTTATTTGTGTACACACATCACATTGAAGTTTCCATTCGCGAAGGATTTATCCTAGGTCGTGAAGAAGAAACTAGTGTGGTTTCCACTTTATACCAATTTTCCGTTCTAGGCGGGGGATTGTATATCTTGTGGGCTTGTACCTAGCTAGATATGACACACACATACTACTCGTTAAATTAGGATCACACTACACATACCCTTTCGTTTCCTTTTGTTTTATTCTTCAAAAACTCTATCGTGCGACGCTCGTTGCGCTCAGTGACCCTCTCCTGCTTTGGACTCCTCATTGTTAGGGCGTCGGATTCAGGAGTGGAGGGACGGGGGCAGAGACGAAGGTGGTGGTGGAGCCAGGGATGGTGCGGGCGGCGCCCGGTGTCGAGTTTAGGGTTGAGGGCTATTGGGGCCGACGCTGGCGAGGATCTCAGGAGTATAAAGGAGGTTGAGGGGGCGGTGGTGAGCGGGCAATTGCTGGAGACAGAAGAATGCAGGAGGAAGAAGGGGGGAAGGGGTCGCACAATCCTCTATCGCGCGGCAGGCCACACTGTCACGCGATAGGGGGTGCTTTATTCTTTGGGGTTATATATTCATAAAATAAAAAGGTACTTTAATTTAGGTAACTTAATAAAATCCATATGCTTGGATACTTCTGAAAAAGGTCCAACCGTGGATTGACCTGTTGGCTTTTGTTTTATTTTGCTTCTCCTTTTTTTTCTTTTGCGTTACCATTTTAATTTTTCAAGCTTTGAGGCTTTCACGAAACTTCCTCCACCGTCGTGAATAAGGCTCGGTGAAACAAGGTTGTATACACTAAAAAAAAGTCAAAACTAGCATGCTCATTTCATCGTTAAAGTTTCCAAAAAAATACTAATGGTTTCTTTTCATCTGCTCTAATCTTGCACGTAACAATTTCCAAAGAGACAGTGTAAGTGTACAACTCAACTAAACAATCTAATTTACAAATATGCATTTCGGTGTATCTTTTAAAGATAATCTCTTTGCAGAAGTAGAAATTGGTAGAGACAAGCTGGCAATATTTCACGTTTAGCCAACCAAACTCAAGCAAGCTGCGATTTGATTTAGCAAACCATTTACACCTCTCTCGGAGAGGTGCCACGACGTGTGCGTAGCAAAATGGATGACCCGTTGGTACTGTTGCCGGTTGACCTGCCCAGACCCGGAGTCGCTGGGAGCTGGGATCATTCGTTGGCTACAGCCCTGTGGGCCAACCTGTGGTGGATGGTAGCCTGCGGGTCAGAGGCCATCAGGCCACCGGCCGGCCGGCCGGCCCGCACTGGCCCTGTGCCCTGCCTGGTCGGCCATCGTAGGGGCCCGCCCACATGTCGACGTCCAAGGATAACAGGACACCAGAGACACGAGGGCGGTGGTCCTTGGCTGGTCAGGCGACACATGCGAATCGTGTGGCACGGGTCGCTGCAGAGTGCAGAGCAGTGTGTGCGAGACGTATGAACCGGTCTGCCTGAAAAGGTCGGGTCTTTTTAATTTGAGTACTGTAGCTATATTATTTTGAATTTGGATATCGAGATTTGGTGGCTCAGATCTAGATTGTGCTATAATATTGTGAATTTGATATAGTAATTTACTACATTATTATAAACAGTATTTAATATAATATTATGTATTTCGATCAATCTCAATCACACGATAAAAAACAAACGGGTTGGATCGCTCGATACAACATTTCTCTCTGCATTTGCCCCCCTAAATACAGAGGACCGGAGTATCCAATACATGCAGCCTGGCTGATTGGTTGGCCGGCTCAGTGCTCAGGCTTGGTTGAGTTCATGCATATGGGAGGCCGCAACCAGGCCCGATTGATATGCTCGGATCGAGTTTCCTGCAGTCAGGCTCAGCTTGTGCAGGCATGGGAATCAAGACGCTCTTTTTTCTTAGATTTTGTATTATATTTTTTGATTAATACATCTAATTATTAAACTAAACTCACCTTTGTATTCGGAACATTTTTACGAATAAAATTAGATCATATTTGCTATATAATTTTTTTAGAAAAATATTTTTACTTTTTATCTTTACCTTATTTCAAACAACAAATCACTCCGGCTTATACCAATAGAGAAAAAAGAAGTAATTAACAGAGGGTTGCACATACTCAACCGAGATGTAATTAGACTAACTGTAATTATATAATCTACATAAATAGAAAAATACAACCAATCACACCCACCTGCCAGTCGTCACAGCCTCTCACACGAGCCCTTGGACTAGTCCCCGGATCCTCCGTGTAGCGGACATGGAAGCCCCGCCCCACAACAACGACGGTGTACATGGTTTCAGATTCGTCAGCCGAGAGGCAACCAAGCGAACCCCGGTCACTGGTTGGTGAAAGGCAGAGTGCGTCTGGGGTTGTGCTTGTCGGATCAGTCATGTCGTCGGGAAAACCTCGTGAGGTCGTGGTCACTGGAGAGCTTAGCCTTCATGGTGTAAAAAGTCAGAGACGATAGCCACTCCGCTCCGTTGCGGCGAAGGAATCGAACCAGCAGCCAGAGAACCTGGTATCGCCGGCCGAAATAAGCCCAGACGCGCGAGCGAAGACCACAGGCGAGGAGTGCGCTCGACGCACGTCGGCCCTGTAATGGAGACGCCACCGCACCACGGGTCAGGAGGTGTGTGTGACCGGATGGATCAGGTGGCGGCGACTAGCGGAGAGACTAGTTGAGTGCGTTGTATCATTGCACGGGACGGGAGTAGTGCCGGTGGCCATCACGCCTTGTCAAGGTCGTTGCCTGACACGTCACCCGATGAATCCCGGTGCGGATAATGAAATGATAGCCTCTCGCTCAGTTATACTGGATGGAAAAATGCCATTCCAGTATTCAAAATTTGTCAAAAAATGATTTTTTAAAACAACTCTATCTCTCTCCTCAATCTCTTCTAGTTTCCTGTGCACTCTCTATGAACGGAGGGAGCACAAATGAGTTGAGGAAATACTAGCCTAGCCGCTAAAGAGATTGAACCATAGCTCGTGGGGATGACACCCTACCGACCAGTGTTCGATCCCTGGAGGATCAATGTATGCTGGTATCTCATAGGTGTTTATTCCCAAAAATAATCTTCGCAGGTCCTGGACTGCGTGTGAAGCCATAAACGGACTGCCATGCTCCTCATCGCCTGCGGAAGTCTCAGGTCTTCGTCAATATCAAGAACGTGCGACGTAGGTTTAGTAGTGTGTGTTGTTTGTGTATGGTGTGAGTAGCATGTATTGAGTGTACGTTCAGATATGGTCCACCTCAAGAAAGAAAGAAAAAACCTATAGCCGCTAAGCATCCAGGATCATGATTTAAAAGAATCGCGACCTGATCCGACAAGGACGGGGTTCAAGTTTCAAGCCATTTCAGGTCCACCAACCAAGAACATTTCAGAAGCTTCTAGCACAAAGTTTTACAAAAGCAGTGATAGTATCATCCATGAACCAGTGCAGATTTTGACGTCACCAGGTCCAGAGACGAACGGCTCCGCCAAGATTATCAGACTTTTGGGCCTCATCTGGAACCTTTACAAACCCCTACAAACCGGCCAATTATAGCTAGCATGGAG
>VSTD030001818.1:0-12555 GCA_008808055.3 Sporobolus alterniflorus | reverse complement strand
CAAGAGCCATCAGACTTTTCTACAAGAACAGAGTTTGCTAACTAGCTTGGATAATCTATTGGCCTGATGAATCCAACTTCAAGCAGTTTATTGACTTCTTACATGATGGGTTCACGCCTCTCTGCAGTGTATCTTCTTTCTTTTTGCTCGACCGGTTTGTACAATGGGTCATTGCCTAACTTGTACTCAATCACCTCCTTAGATATCCCGAGCATATCTGATATCTGTCATGTGAAGACATCTAAATTGTCCTGAAGAAAAGTGATGAGCATGAGTTCATATTTAGCATCAATGCATGTATTGATCCGGAGCTTCTTGTCCGGGTTGCTAGGGTCAGTCAGGATCTCTTTGTCACCAGCCTTTCTTTGCTGAAGGAGGTCAAGGGGTACCGATGGTCAGTGGCTTGGGCACTGATAATTTGAGCGGGGTGCTGCCGCCCTGCGTCTTCGCCACCTTTGTTGCTTGCTCTTGCGCTGCCTTTTTGCTGAAAAGCCCTACATGCATCAATGTTGTGTTCTCACATGCTAGAGCATTCCGTGTGGATGACTGTCATAAATTTCGAAAGGAAATGTCTCGCTAGGATGCAGTTGTAATCGATGTCGAAGCTGGCCACCTCAAACATCAACATCTCTATGCGTTTGTTGTTTCCTATCCCACATGATACCTCGAGATCAATTCGTCCGATGAGAGTGGACGACTGTCCCGAGATAACGCCATGGAATGTGTCATGCACAGGGTCAGATCTTTCAGATTGAGTCCCATCTCGACGAAGTTTTTTCTCATGATAAGATTTAATGAGGCCCCATTATCGATCAGTGTCTTGGCCACCTTGTGCTGCTCGATCGGTAACTTGACCATGAAGGGTAAGTTCCTTTCAGACAGTTCTGTCTCTAGATGGTCTTCTGGTCCGAACAATATATCCATGTCAGACCACTTCATCTTTCTCCCGGTCTCAATGTGCTAAGCCAAGCTGATCTCTCGCTCAAGCTTCTTTTCTTACATCTTCGAAGCGATGGACATGCTACCTCCGAAGATCACATTGATTTCCTCCATCTAATCCACATTGTTGGGATCGACTCGGTGATGTTCGCCTCGATGGGGTTCTTGGGCCACCGGTGCTACTTGTGGTGGCCTCTTCTTGCGATGCATAAAAGTTTTGCACTCTTTCATATCGTGTCCTGTGGTATGATGGATCTCGCACCACTTCTCTACGTCGGTAGGGTGATGGAATGATCTCTTCTCCTTCTGATATGATGATTGCTGCTAGTGATTCCCGTGATATCCACGGTCTCTACTATCCCCACGGTATCCACGATCGGTTGTGTTAACCTTTCGATCGTCCTACTTCTTCCTCGACGGCCCCTTGCCTCGTGATTCAAGTAACCGAGCCCAAGCCTCTGAGGCCTCAATGCATATGTCAGCACTGTAAGCAGATCGGTCACTGTCTTGGGCTTCTTAATTGCGATCTCCTCAACAGTCTTGATATCGCTCACCTCGTTACGAAAGACATTGATGATATCGATGTCCTACATATATGGGATATCATTCCTGACGTTGTAGAAATGTTTTACATAGTCACATAGGCTTTCATCATGCTTTTGCCTGATGGTCTTCAGGGTTTCAGCTGTAGATGGACGCTCGTACATGCCCTGGAAGTTTCTGATGAATATGGTACATAGCTGGTCCCAAGTGTAAATGGATCATTCGGGCAAATTGATAAGCCAGGATCTGGCTGCACCAAACAATGCCGTTGGCAGATAGTTGGCCTTTACCCAATCGTCTCCTCCTGTGGCCTCAATGACCGTGTGGTGGACTTAGATGAATTCTTCTAGGTTGCTGGAGCCGTCATATTTGTCAATGTGCCCAGCCTTGAACTTTTCTAGCCAGATGACCTGCCTGAGCGGTGCAGGCAGAGCACAGAAACCACCCCTCCCTGATGGGGTGATGTCTCTTGCTGGAGAGCGTCGCGAAGGAGTCGACGACCTTGCCCTAAGATGCCTCTGATTATCGATAATGTTGTGGAGGTCGTCATGATCGTGACCATATTCCCACTGTCGGTGGTTCTGTGTTATCCACTGACTTGCGTCGTTGTCAGCTAGGCAGCGGTTGCCGCTTGCCGCTTGCTGATGCTGCTGCTTCACTTCGGGCTCGCTTCACCTGATCGTGTGATCGGTTGCCGACAGAATGTTCTCCTCGAGGGTTACCGACCGATCACTCTGCTATGACGTAGTTCACTGCCTCAGCCCCTTGCTGTGCCAAAGCGACAAGGGGAGAGCCTTCAGGTGCCATGCACTGAATTGACTCCATAATGGCATGTAGTTGCACGACGTTGAAGTCTGGATTCAGATTTTGGATCATTCCATTATTAGGCATCCGGACATCGGACGCTTCTAATCTCCCGATAGTGGGATATCTGTTGAAGCTGTTCTGCGAAGGTGCTCCAGCCGGGGCCACCATGATGATCAGGTGATCCTCATCGGTGGAGTTCTAACAAGTGCTTCCCCTGATCTCAGGGTAATCATCAGTTGAGTCTTGATCAGGGGACACTGCTGATGTAGAGGAGCTCGATGTTCTAGTCGATGGCTGGAAGATAGGTGCCCCGATCGAGATTCCCTACGTTGTCTTGGCGGTGCGTTGGTATGGCCCTACATAATGATTGAGACCTGAGCAGACACAGTCTGATGTAGATGAACTGGGCGGGAGATACGAAGCTTCCTTGTAAACTGGCGTAGGATGCTTTGGTGGTGGGCCCCAAGTTAGTAACTCAAGGTTTCCGTCTTCCCCGGCGGCAAACATCAATGACCCGAAGGTGAATTGAGTGTTGTAAGAGAAATTGATGCTGAAAGTTCAGGGTGCCATGATCTTTTTGGATAGATCTTAAGTGAGTGTTTTTCCCTTCCTGGTGCGCCTCTGTCGATGTCTTATTGTCAGATATTTGTGATAAGGATTGAGAAAAGCGTAGCGATGCAAAATCAATCTTGAAGAGGAACAATGTTGTTTTTATACTGATTCAGACCATCTTGAAGAGTAATAGCACCACATCCAATTTTGCTGTATTATGCTATTTTGATGTCCCTGATAGATTGTGGGTGATCACTTTTATAGTCTGAAGAACCGCCTTATAAATATGACAGATTTTCAACTCTGATACAACTCACACAAACACGCACCTGATCGATACTCTAACTAGGGTCACATCTGGACTTGTGGGTCGTCGCAGCTATTGGAGCCATGGCATGGACAGATAATTATAGTATTGTCACTGTGGAAACAAAAAGGTTTATTTCGTAGAACTTCGTTGGAGTAGACTTTGTGTTTTGTTGTAGAACTTTTTTTCGAAAACATGCCGTGACATTTGTTTCATTAAGAGGAGTTTTGTTCTAGAACTTGTAACTCGTGTGCACACGAGCTTTGGTTTGAAAAGGGACCCAGATCAGCAATGGGTCTGGTTTGATCCCCTCTCTCTCATTTTGTTATGAACTGTGTGACTCACGATCATTTTTTTTAGGATGTCATAGTGCAGATGTAGATATTCATATATAAATAAGTACTCATTCCTATGAATACACGCATACACATTCTACCCCTTTCAATAATTCTGAAAGATTGAGTCAGCTTGATCTTGAGATTCACGAAGTTGATCAGAAAGCATCTCGCTATCGATGGGAACATTGTCTACCACTGAAAAAATAATTAGTCGTAAATATATAGCACTCACATTAAATTTGAGATTTAAACGTAGGTGGGTTGGTTTCACCATAAAAAACCTAACCATCTGATATAGGGTCCTACATCAGTTTGGGACTCACGATCATTCTAGGTCGAGGGTAGCATGAATAAAGATAACGCTGAGTTTGAAAAAATAGTTCACTTTTTGTCTTTACCGCCTTTTCAAGTGGGACGAGATGACATCCTCTCAATCCATTTTTTGATCGGAATGCATGATTCTCTCAATCCAACTTTTTACTCCCTCCAACTTTGAACTAACCAACGACATTAATAAGAGAATGGAGGGAGTACGTTGAAACAAATAGATATGGTAAAGAGATATCCGACCGATTGAACAACAAGGCGTGAATCACGTTCAAAACAACAACAAAAAAAAACATGGCATGAATCAAAACAAGCCAAACGGCAAACCTAGTTTGAATCCCCGTCCGGACGAGATTAAGCAGTGGCGAAATAGGGACAGACTTTGGAAAAGAGAAACATGATGTGAAACGCAGCGAGTCCAATTTCGGAGCATGCAGCGCCACGTTTGTGTTCCCAAAATTGAAAAAATGAACGGAATAAAGAGGAAATGCGGCATGAAACATGTTTAAGAAAGAGAACCTATAAACATGCCAAGAAAGAGAACCTAGCACGCGCCAGCTTTGCCGATAGCCGTGCTTGCGTGCCCTGGCACTCTAGTAAAAGGTTAATTGTGTTTCTACCTGACTAAGAGTTTAATTATAATTTTATTTTTAATTTTTTAACTTTGTGATTTTACCATGCATTTTGAAAATGAATGTGCCATTTACCCCTAGCTTTAAACACCGTTACACCGTATCTGATTTAACGAGTTGAAAAAATAAAATAACTAATAGAAAAATAAAAAATGACGCCGATGCCCCTCTCTTTCTTTTCCTCTCCCCTGACTGAAGAGACTTGATCCTGGTCCCAACCCTAGCGAGTGGGAGAAGCAAGCACTGAGCAAGCTCAGGCCGATGGTGCGGTGGACTTTGGTGCGGGTGTGTGGTGAGGGTGTGGGCACGACAAGGCACGGCAGGCTCGGTGTGGGAAGGGGTGGGCACAATCCATCCTCAAGGCAGCTGCCATGGCGAGTCGTGACGCAGAGCACGTGGGCACAGGCGAGCTAGGCAGGGCGGTGCGACCGGGGTGATCACAGGGAAGCACACCCGTGTGCCAGAGAGCCAGGACGAGCACGAGCAAGGATCAAGGGCACCTGCAATGGGGTCGATGGTTCGAGTTCCAGCTGATGGAGCCAACAGATGCATCTTGTGCTTTGATTCCAAGCCAAATGTCTAAGATTGGACTACTGAGTGCAGGGGGCAAATGGATTAATCCGAGGCTTGATGCACCATCTGCTGCTGCTGTGATTTGTAGGGGACACGAGAGGAGAGAGAGAGAGCAGCGGAGCATCAGGAAGATGGGGATGAACCAGTGAACCACCTTGTTGGCCCTATAGCTAATGCATTTTTAAATATGCAAATTTATTAAAATGCTAGTATTTTTTTGTTAAAATTCAGTTACATTTCAAATATGCAAATGTTCCACTTTTGTGCTATCCAAATAGTTATGAAGTTTTGAAATACATTTTTAATATGTTAACATAACAATAGTAAATATGGGTAAATTCACAAACAAAACTAAAACCAAGGGCAAAATCACAAGGGTATTTCTGTTTTTTTATATCATATTTAACGCCGTTAACACCACATAACAGAGTAGGGGTAAACTTCTGCTTCGCTTTCAAATCATAGGGGTAAAATCACAAAGTTAAAAAAATAAAAAGTAAAATCATAATTAGAGTTTTAATCAGGGGTAGAAACACAATAGCCCCATATAAAATGCTCTTGCCGGTGCGACCTTGTCCCTGTCGATGGTAATTGGTATCTTTGTTTTCCTCTGAGTCCCCTGCTCCTACTAGTAAGTCTTGTTTGGAATAAAAGGAAATATATTTTTTATATGATTCCTATGAGATTCCTACGTTTCAAAGCAGACGTAGAATTTCTGGCTCATGTTAAACTTCAATCATCATCGGCAAAAAAATTATTTTCTTCTTGATGAAGGGAGTGTATGTCCATTTTTTTGAAAGCAAAGAAAAAACTTCCATCACCATGCATTTTAAGCATATAAAGTTTTAAAATGGAATAATGAACTATTAAAATCTAAAATGACAAGTAAAAACACAAGGAGTAATACAGATGGGTACGTAAACGCTTTCCTCAAGCAAAGTATCTATAAAACTAGTTTTCTTCACAATGGGCCACATATTGTCGAACAAAAGCGTGCGTGCGGCAAAAAAAAAGCAGCGTAGTATGGAGCATCGACCTTCACTTTGAAATGCATTTGTGGCTTAAACTTTATATAAAGTCATTTTTTACCATACAATCTCCGATCAACCGACAGTTGGGGGCCCACTTGCGCCCGCAATGGTCCCGGTCCATGAAAGAATCTCCCCGTCAGCAAACATTCCTCACCCGGTCACAGCTCGTCGCCGACCAGTCCTCCGCTTTCCGTTTCTGTTCTTGTTTAAACGCCCTTAACAAGATTTCATAGCTCACGCCTCGCGTCCGCCTGCTGCCGCCACACACTTCACTGCAAGCCCTGCTCCGCTCAGCTCTGTTCTCTCTGTGCGCAGCACAGCTGCGGCTGCGCCCGCCGTCAGCACGCGCCAGTCTCGTGTGTCGTGTCGTCCACTCCTCGCCGCTTGCTCGCTGTCTCTCTATCCCTCCCTCTTCTCCCCGCCTCAGTCATCCTACCAAACGTTCCAGCCGCACCCGCGTAGCCATCCACGCATACGCATTGCATTCGCAAGCGCAGACACCGTGACCAAGAAGCGGCGGCGGCAGCCATGCCTGGCGCTCGGGCAGCAATGACGCGGCGGCTTGCACTGGCGCTCCCCGTGCTCCTCTTATTGATACTCGTCGGTGAGTTGTTACATTGACCTTCTCGTTGTTGAATGCCAGTGTTTAGCTTTAGCTGCGAACTTGTGTGAACCGCGAGATTCCTTGCTTGTTCGAAGAAAAACGTGATTATTCTGTCTCTTTTGTCTGGATAAAGCATTTTTAGGGGAAATGTTCCGCCCCAAACCAAGAACTGAGGATTGATCCCTGCGTTTGAAAACGGGGGAAGGGAGCTTTCGAAACCAAACCGCTGTATTGGATTTCCATGTTTGCTTTACGGAGTAATCGGAACTGAAATGCTGTGCACTCGCAGGTTACTGCCGCGGCGGCAAGATTGGCACATGCTACGGGCGCAACGCCGACGACCTGCCTGCGCCGGACAAGGTGGCGCAACTCATCCAGGATCAGTCCATCAAATACGTGCGCATCTACGACACCAACATGGACGTTATCAAGGCCTTCGCCAACACCAGCGTCGAGCTCATGGTCGGCGTCCCCAACTCAGACCTCCTCGCCTTCGCGCAGTACCAGTCCAACGTCGACACCTGGCTCAAGAACAGCATCATGCCCTACTACTCGGCCACCATGATCACCTACATCACCGTCGGCGCCGAGGTCACTGAGAGCCCCGTCAACGTTTCCGCGCTCGTCGTGCCCGCCATGCGCAATGCGCACACCGCTCTCAAGAAGGTCCTTCCCGCAGTCCGCGGGGGCGTTCAACAGCAGCTACGCCTACTTCCTGAAGCCTATGCTGGAGTTCCTTGTGGAGAATCAGGCGCCGTTCATGGTGGATTTGTACCCCTACTATGCCTACCAGAACTCGCCGAGCAATGTGTCCCTGAACTACGCCCTGTTCTCGCCAGAGTCTCAGGCTGTGATTGACCCAAACACTGGGCTGGTTTACACAAACATGTTCGATGCTCAAGTTGATTCCATCTTCTTTGCACTCATGGCTCTGAACTTCAAGACACTGAAGATCATGGTCACGGAGTCAGGGTGGCCGAACAAGGGAGCAGCCAAGGAGACCGGAGCAACTCCAGAAAATGCTCAGATTTACAATACCAATCTGATACGCCATGTGGTTAATGACAGCGGCACACCAGCAAAACCAGGGGAAGAAATCGATGTCTACATTTTTTCCTTGTTCAATGAGAACAGGAAGCCTGGTATTGAGTCGGAGAGGAATTGGGGACTGTTTTCCCCTGACCAGAGCTCTATCTATAGCCTTCACTGGACTGGCCGAGGCAATGTGGATGTTATGACTGGTGCAAACATCACAAGTTCAAATGGGACCTGGTGTGTTGCTTCAGCTAATGCATCTGAAGCTGATCTTCAGAATGGGCTGAACTGGGCATGTGGTCCGGGCAATGTGGATTGCTCTGCTATTCAGCCAAGCCAACCCTGCTACCAGCCAGACACTTTGGTTTCACATGCTTCATATGCATTCAATAGCTATTGCCAGCAAAATGGGGCTAACGTTGTGGCATGTGACTTCAGTGGTGCTGGAGTGCGAACAACTAAAGATCCAAGTAAGCATGCCATCCATATTACACTTAGAATGATCATGATGATTTATATAACCTATATCAGGAGCATTTATTTCCATTTCATTTAACAACCCTGTTTCAGCGTGATAGACTTGTATTGTGACTATATGGTAGTAAAATAATGTATTGTCCCTTAATTGATTTTGCGACGCAGATAAGCTGTCCAGATGATATCACGCTACTAGTATTCAGTATAGTAACAATTATGAAGTTATTGATATGTCCCTGAGAAATTAGCTTACATGCGCCAAATTGTAACTTTGCATTCCGAGAATGTTATTCCGTTTTTTCCTTCTGTCATCTATTTCCATTGAATTATGAATACATGCATGGGTATTGCCAATCCGGGTTGATTTTTTTTCATGCAGCTGGTCTGCTTCATATTTGATGGCATTCCCTTGTTTTTAAGTATTGAGTTAACGGCGATGTAATAATTTTATAACCATATATTTCTTAGTTGATCAACTCATATTCCAATCTTGTATGTATATAAATCAGTGAAAAAATGATGATAGAATGTTGGGAGTGGGGTTTCTAGTCCAGCTTGTTGATTGGTAAGTTGGCTTCTGTATATGCTACCATACTAACTTCAACTGATAACTAGGACACTTATATTATAAATTTGTTCATTTGACACCATCAGTACTGTCGACATCGTGTCGTTAGATACTTATGATGAGGATCGGGAGAAACGTGATGATGTAAGATCAATATTGAGGATGAACACGACGAGTTTAGACTGATTCGGCCTCTCTCATAAAGTAATAGACATATATCCAGTTTTTGTTGTATTATGTTATGAAATTCGATGCCTCGGATGAATTACGGGCTGCTACTTATATAATCATGAGAACCGTCTCATAAATACGACAGATTTTTTATTCTGTTACAATCCCTACAAATACGTACCCGATCGAAAGTCTATCTAGGGTTACGTCCGGTCTCGTGAGTCATCACAGTCATTAGGCTCTAGCCCAGTTAGATATTTGTAGTATCGTCACTAGCCCTAAATATGTCGTCAACCTGACAGCTTGAAGGGCCGGATAAGATGACAAGAGGGGGTTGAATGAGAGACAATTAAAATTCTCCACAAGAACTCGGTCTATGTCCCAACTCTAATCCAACACGTCTCTCTCCTATCTCGATCAAGACCATATAGTTATATATAAGCTATTGGGCATCGGAATCAGGTTAGGAAAATGAACCCTAAGCGAAAGCACAAAACAGTTTAAACAAATCCACGACTCACAAATCCAGCACAAGTCATGAGGATAGATTGACAGCAGACTAGATCAAGAAACAAAGCATAGCTCTTCATTATAACTATTTCTCCCTCACAAGTATTTCATCAAATACCTTTCGTTCGTGACCGAGTATCCACCACGAAAACATGATAAAAAACTAGAAAAAATTAAACCTTATCCGATGACTCAAAAGAACAAGATCGACTTCAATTGACAATCAGATACGGTGAGGACGACGACTGCAAAAATTCAAACGGAATCACGAGCGGGAAGAAATCTCTGGCTCCCAGCATCGATACTGGGCGGCAGGAAAATCGTGCACCACGGGGAGCTATGCGCGAGATGGGGCAACTTCACGAGGAAATATCAAGCGGCCCAAGCAGAAGACAAAACCCGAAGTGACTCCCGTACACACACAACTAGGGCTGCTAATGGTGCGGGCTTATTTGGAGATTTTGGATTGGGTTTAGAAATGGATTAGTTTGAAAGTGTTGAGATGGGTTTGCAAAATTGGTGGGCTGGGTTGGTTTGGGTAGCACCAACTACAGGCTAGACTGGACTTTTTTTCCGGCTTTTCATGGGTCGAAACACATGGGTCCTCACCCATTCGTCTTTCCATTCTGTAGTCTGGATTGAAGATGCAACACACAAGAACGCAGGCAGCGGCGGTGAGGGCGGAGCCGCCAATACGCCTTCCACAGTCTCGCGGCGGCAAGGGCGAGGCCTCCTAGAAGGACCCCGAACCACGTCATCTCCACCACAACACACGCCCTTGCTGCTGCACGCCTCGCCTCCTGGAGCTCCACAACGAGATGCTCTCCAGCCAGGCTGCTCGCCGACCATGGGTCGTCGTTGTTGGTTCGTTCTCGCTCGCCTTTGTGGAGCTTTCTCGGCCTGGGTGTCATTGATTCGGCTGAATCACAGTGCTTCTTGCTATGATCCACCTCTAATCGTGTTTCTCCATGTCTCTGTTGTCACGGATGGTGACCTCTGTTTTTTTTCATTACAGGTGTCCATGCTCACCTCTTGCTTATGTGGACCAGTTCGATATCTGCACCTTCCTAATCATCTTGCCACGGACTTGGTAGCACTGACCACTAGGCTGCACTATAGGCTTATTCCGTGGCAAACCCGTGAGTGCAAGAGTGGGGTGGGCTGGTTTGGGTGCACATGCACGTGGATTAGATTGATTTGGATTAATGGATTGATTTTTTAGGTTGAAATGAGTTAAAATAAAATATGATTATCTTTTAGATTGTGGTGGGTGTGGGATGGGTCCTCCCCATTAGCAGGGCTACGCACAACACAGGAACGAACAAGCAGACCTGCGTCAGACCGAGCACGCCCCTCCAGCGGCCTTGGTCGAAGCGGAAAAATCAGAGTACGCTTTTCCAGCAAAAACTTCGCATCAGGGAAGAACAGCAGACGAATCCCTTCGTCACAGGCGACCAGAGGAAAACAGACTCCCGCGCAAGCTCTCGAAAGATTCAGATAAGCAAGCACAAGCCACGAGCAAAATGAGAAAGTTCTCAGGGAAGAACACGCTCTATTCCCCTTGAACCAGATCGAGATGACCGAAGAGGAGCGCTGCAAGGAGCCAATTTCTGCTGCCGCACAAAAACAACAGCCACCGAACAATCAGCAGTCCAGTGACGACTAAAACACATCTTCGAACACAGCTGGCTCAAAACCAAGACAAGGTCGTCCAGATCTGGCGAAGTCAAAAAGTAGCAGCACAAACTATATGTAAAAATTAATTTTTTCATTCAAATCCACACAAGATTGCAGCACCGAATCAAGAGGTCATCATCATCCCTCCCTCGTTTGATTATTGAAAACGAAAATTAGTTCATGCCCTAGTAACCCTAATCTAAAAAATGCAAATGAAAGGTAAGTGAAGTGTAAGTAGCCCCAACCCCATAAGTTTTTATTTTTAGGTCCATCAAAAAAAGGCTAAAATGCCCCTCAGGCCTAACACTACGAAAACGATAAAGTAGGGGTATAAGAGTTCAATACAGTATGTTGCACCGACTCATTCATCTTCGATTTCATTTTTATGCGACCTCTGTGACGATGCTACATATATCACCCCGTCGCTCCTCCACTAGTTTTGAGGCAAATTAGAAAACCCTAGCCCGACTTGCTTTCAGGCGAAGCAAACAGTTAGATCTCGACACGTGTCTTACGCCGCCCTCCTCCCGTCAGTTTTGTGGTGCAACCGATAAACCACCGTCCGCTTGGTTTTGAGGCTCAAACCAAGAAATCGTCGTAGTGATTTTGATGCCCAAATCACCAAACCGCAGATGTCAGTTTTGAGGCCCAAACAGAGAAACATGTCGACCTTGGTTTTGAGGCACAATCAAGAAACCCGTGCTCATCATCTCCTTTTGCACGGTACAGATCGTACATAATGCCACCCGACCTCCCGATCGTTCGGCCACTAAGTACCAAACCTGTGCTTGACCATCCCCGATCTTCTGTACCAGGTCTGCTACTTCTGTCTAGATCCTCGTCGCTACCCGCCATGCCGCACCTATCACCTATACACCACGAGACAAGAAAACGCGATTCTCCACATAACATATATAGTAGTAGAACCACAGAAATGTCTCAGATTCGAATTCAAACCATGATCTATCAATGACTCATCACAATCAAACCAAGTTACTGACTACTTGGTTTCTCAATCTCCCCCTTAATGAGTGCATTGACAACAAAAAGCTCAAAGTTTGAATTTCGAATCCAAGACTCCATGAAGCACAGCTAGAATAACAAAAGCAAAGGAAAGCTAAAGAAGGTCATCTAGAAGAATGAAAAATCGCAAAGCCAATAATAGGCAATAAAAGCGGCAAACTGAAGAAAAAATAAAGAAAAGCTCAAAATCAAAAACTCACTCTAACACTCTCAATGCAAGCTCTCCCTCTTAGATAGATATTTATCATGTTTCTTATCTCAACCACCCAATTAGCAAGAGTTCAATCAACTTTATACACATACTCTCCCCATTTGACAATGAACTCATCAAACACAAACCAAGAGAAGAATGAGATGATATGCATGAGATCAAAATTTGGGTGCTTCACAAGATATACAAGCAAGTATTTGAGTAATTATACACCATCATCATGCCATGAC
>VSTD030001817.1:0-12555 GCA_008808055.3 Sporobolus alterniflorus | reverse complement strand
CGATCTGGCAATCATAAACATACACAAAAATGACCATTGACCATGCCACATACGTTTAGCCTAATGTACTGAGTTGGAGTGCAGGATTACATGTACACTACAAGAAATCAAAGAATTAGGACTAAGAATTACCTGTGCAGGGAATTTCCCATTGAACGCATGGCGCACAAGATCCAACCCTCCCCTAGTCGTCGCCTTGTACACCCCATACATCAGCTTCAGGTCGAAATCATAAAGGAACAGTTTTGCTCCTGGCCTAATCTTATCCACCACATCCATCTTCCCCCTGGGAAGGCCGAACACGCCATTACGGTAGCACTCCGGCTTCGTCATGGTGCTGCACATGAATATAAACCCGGCGCCACTCTTGTCCCCGTCCTTCCTTTCCTCTTCCTTCCCCTTCCCTGTCATCCTACTACTCTTCTCTGCCTGGTTCCTCCTCTTCCCTTCTGTCCCCTTCACCATCTCCTTCCCATTCGTCTTACCGTCTTCCCCTTGCCTCCTCTCCTCCTCTCTCCCCTTCATCTTCTCCTTGTTACTACTGTCCCCACGGTTGCTCTCGGTAGCCACACCCTTGGGGGTCGCAGCCGCTGCCGGCACACTCTTCTCGACAGTCTTCGGCGCGGATGCCGAAGCAGATGCCTCCGCGGCGGCCGCCTTCAGCTTCTCCGGGTCGGCCTTGACCAACCTCCCCCTCTTCTTAAACTTATCAGGGTTGGTCGAATCGGGGGCAGTCGCCTTGGGCGGTGGCGCAGCCGAGGCATCACCCTTGCGCCTGAGTTTCTTCACCATCGCTGATTAGAACAGGCAGAAGAGAGAGTCAATCGCCACGGACAGCCGCGCTGAATCCACTGGAATCAAACTAAGAGTGTGCTGAACCCGTTGCAAATCAAAAACATCGATGAGGAATTGATGGTGCGCACCAGAAAAAGCGGGGGAAACTGCTGATCTGCGATAAACCGAAGGAAGATAAGAGAGCTCACCTGCGACGGCTACGAAGGCGAAGCGAGCGAAGGGCGGTAGTACGGGATATATGACGGCGGCGCGGCACGCGTAGGGTTCGCGATTCGGATGCCAGCAATCCAGTTATTTCACGCTGCCAGGTGGGGAATCGACGGAACGGAATTTTGTTTTGACACGTCGACGGAACCGAATTGCCGTGGTAGGGAACGGCGAACCAGTTTTTAATCCGTGGTTGCAGAATGCAAAAAATAAAAAAGTTACTAGATTACATCAAGCAACAGTAAAGAGGGGGATTCTCAATTATCACCTTCTTTTGTCGTCACCAACGGAGCGCATCGAGTAATCCATGTCGGGACTCAGGAGCTCGGGATCAAGGTCGCGGGTCAAACAGTTAGTCGGGATAAGGGTCATAGGGACAATTCGGCGGGAACAAAAAAATTTCAGAGGCAGGTGAAATTGTTGTATTTTATAAAATTTAAAAAAAAATCGGTTGAAATGTATTTGACGAGTGAAATGAACAGGATTTTTTTGGAAACACGAAAATCGGGTGAATTTGCCGATGAACAGTAACTCCGTGATGAAAAATGAATTTGGCTGGACACGTTTGAATAAATTTAAACAGATTTAACAAAATTTAAATTTTACCAACCCAAACGATTGGATTTTACAAAAAATTCTTCACCAGTAAACTTAAAATTCGATCTAGTTTTTTTACATAATTTTTACTGATTTTTATCTTTTTCTAAAATTTTGATATAATGAACAGTAAATTCGGTAGTTTTTGAATTCAGGCCGGCCTGAATCCGTCGAATTTGTTAACCCTGCTAGGGACACGATGTAGTTAGTCATTGGTCGAGAGGGGTCAGGGTCATCGGTCACTCGGTCTGGGTCGAGGTTAAGGTTGTTGATTGGTTGGCGTCGGGATTGCCACTCATCAATCAGTCTGGATCATAATCGTCACTCGTCAGCCGGTTGGACTAAATGTGAGGGAGGGTCAACAAGAGTCAGGTTTAGGGTAGGGATGACAATGGGTCGGATTCGGATCGGGTAGAGCAATTATCCGTCTGCTAGCAAAGAGACTACGGGTAGAAATTCATATCCATATCTATACCCATGGGTAGAAATTCGTACATGTATTCGTACCTGTCAGATCTCGGGTGAGTATCGGGTACCCGTCGGGTTTGTCATTCCATATGTAAAAACCACATCAAATTAATTAGTTTAATGAGTAAAACATAATATACACATGTTCAAAATTAATATTCAATAAATATTTGAGATAACCGAGTAGCAAAGTTCAACAATCAGAATAAGTAATAATTAATATAACAAACTAAGCATATTTTTACTTGTTCACAACATATAATTATAGCGGTAGTAAAGTATCATATACCCCGTCAAGTTACCCACAGGTGGGAAAAAATAACTATTATGTACCCGTCTCGGTTTAAATCGGATACGGGTGACACCCGTGGATAAAAAATCATCCCCATACCTATACCCATCGGGTCAAGTATCCAACAGATATCAGATACCCATATCCAAATTGTCATCCCTAACTCTGCCACACTGGATCCATGCGTTTATCCACAGGTGCCGTGGCGACACGGGAGCGGGGAGGGGAGCTTGCAAGCAAGGGAGATATTAGTGGATAGATCCCTTCCCAAGCCCACACGGCGTTGCAACCTAAATAAACTATTATGTAAACGGTTAATTTGATGTTACTAAATAAATTTGGAGGTGCACATAACGATCTCTAGTTTACACCCTAACTACATGGTTTCTTTTGCATTGCCTATGGCATCTGTTTATTATCCACGTCCACACAAGGTTGACAATATAGTTGGAACCGACAAATTCGGTGGGACGGCCTGGTTAGGATTTATCAAAAACCAGTCTGTTTTTGTTTCAAAATTGATTTTTGAAATTATGCCAATTGAAATTGGCTAATTGACCGGTTTTACTACTTAATTGCTCGGTTTTTGGTTTGATGATGGTTGTTTTAACACAAATTCAGAAAGTTGATGAATCAAAACCAAAACTGATCGGTTTGACTGGTTTTTCGATCGGTTTTAGTCGGAGCCGGAGAAAGGTAGTGAAAAATGAAAATGGACAAAAAATGTCAAAAAGAATTGTTATGGCATTTGCTACATATTTGTAATAACATTATTGGTACTAAGGGTGGTTGTTTGTGCTAATAAAACATCATGTTATAATTATAAGGAAATCTTGATTGTTTTATTGGTAAAAAATGTTGTTTTTATTTTTTTTCAACAAAATTCATCATAAATGATATAGTTTTTACATACTTTTGTTAAAAAACTTTACAATTTTAGAATATTTAAAATTAAAAAGGTTAATTTTTTATGAACCGATAAAACTAGACCAATTTTAATGGCTTTCATGAAAACCGATTCAATAGCTGCTGGATTTGTGAACCTGCATCCACCTAGCCCTATGAGACTTGTTCGGCGGGAGAACTGAGATCACGCGGAACTCTCAACTCGGTTGTCGGGCTAGTCTCGCAAGCATACGTGCGTGTAGGGATGACAATTCGGGTTCGGGTTTTGGGTCACCTGTGGGTTTTGCACCTGACGAGTGTGAGTTCAGGTCCATTTTTTCAGGTGTGGGTGCGGATTTTAAATCACACTCGTGGGTAATCCATCGGGTGCACGAAATCTGTCTAATATAAAATATTTTGGTTAGAGATGGCAATAAAACATGTGGATTCGGGTCAGGTTCAGGTGTGGGGCCATTTTTTTATTAGAGATGGTAATAAAATACATGGGTTTAGATCGGGTTCAGGTTTTACACCAATGCGTGCGGGTGTAGGACCATTCTTTACACCCCATTTTTTTCCTTCACTAGTCTATCCAAACCTGATTCATTTATTATTGACCAATTTTTTACAAACCCAACGGGCAGCCGAAACCCGACGGGTGTGGGTGCAATTTTCCACCCGATTCTATTTCTTCGCAGGTCAGGTTTTTGGTCCAACCAATCCGAACCCGGCCCATTATCATCCCTATGTGCATGTGTGCGGCCGCGGAGAAACCCGGCTCGGCTCACAAGCATACGGTACCGGTCTACCCAAATCCGGGGACGGGGGCAACATGCCGCGTCGGGCACGGTCTGTTGGACACAACAGTTTAGGATCCACCCGCTCCTAAGTTTTGGTGCAAACTGTTCACCCACGGGACTGCTCCTTTTTTATGTGAGGAAAAACCGCATTTATTAAGTAATACTGACCAGGGATCGATGGTGGTACCAATCGTTACACACAAAATCCCGAATACAAAGCGCCACAACAGAAAAAGAAACCCGAGACGAACGAGACACTAATGCGTAGTTTGCTAAATTGTGAGCAATCTTGTTTTGTTCTCTCCAGATCTTCCAGACCAACGTCGATGAGCGTCTGGCCAGTACTCCCTCCATTCCCTTTTTGTTGTTGTTGGTTAGGAAATGGTGGGAGTATGTCCTTTATATTTGTAACCACATCCAAAATGACCGACCTATCCATGCCCAGGTCAGCAGTCATTTGTACCAGGTTTGCACAATCGGATTTGAACTCGACCCGAGTGTCACCCGGCCATTGTTCCGCTAATTTGACTCCCTCGAGCAGAGCTAGAGCCTCCGCTTCTTGAGCAACCCTGCACCTGCTTATCGTGCTCCAGGCCATGATGTGTGGCTGCCTGTCACTATCTCATGCGATGATGCCCACAGAAGCGTCAGTCATAGCCAGGTTAAAGGCACCAGTAGGCCCCCTTCCTTTATAGCATAAGCCCCCTCTGCTTCTGGTGCCTCCTTCACTCCCGCCTCACCCAGTGCTTATCAAGTTGTAACAGGAACTCCACCAAA
Organism: Sporobolus alterniflorus; assembly: GCA_008808055.3. NCBI lineage: Eukaryota > Viridiplantae > Streptophyta > Magnoliopsida > Poales > Poaceae > Sporobolus > Sporobolus alterniflorus. The sequence continues at coordinate 7,734 of VSTD030001817.1, read as the reverse complement.
CTGGATATTGATGGATTATCTCCTGCTTGTGTTACTTTGTTTCTGACGAACAGGCTCTCCATAACACCATGGTAAGGTTAGCTACCTCCTCCAACATGCTAGAGTCCACAATTGCCAGCACCCATTCAGATCCAGTATTACGTAGCCTGTCTTCCGAGGGGATAGGCCACACCTCTCTCATTGCCTCCCTCAACGCTTTAGCATGGGGGCAAACCAATAGTGCATGAAAGTAATCCTCACACTCAGCATTGCAGATGTCATAAGAAGCCAGCTGGTAACCGGTCTTTAGTGTCGGTCATCAGATCCAATACCCTTTGTGTGATATAGAAAATGACCATTTTTAGTGTCGGTTGATGTTGACCTACAGCAAAGATCGATTTTTGGTGTTGGGTGCCCTAACACAACTGACACCAAAGATTTTCTACGCGAGGTGAGGCAAACAATTTTTGGTGTCGACTAACTTAAGCCAACCGACACTAAAGATGGATCTATTGTATCAACTGGCTTTAAGCCAGCTAACAACATTTGAAAGATACAGATTTGAACTATATTCAAATATTTCAAATTCAAATTCGTACATGATTCAAATTCACATATATACATTCAAATAATAGCCAAATACTTTACAATATTCAAATTCATTGTATGTACACACTTTCATATAGTCAAAAACTCCAAAGTACATCAATGGTTTATAGAGCAAATCTTTCATAATGATAAAGTTGAGAAAACTCCGCTAACATCCTGGTCTTGTCGAAAAATGCACCATCTACATGAAAGATCTTACGGCGCAAGAACGTGCAAATATCCCATATAACATTGTTGACTCTACCTTTTTGTGTGTCATGAGTAAAGGGATAATCACATTCCTCCCTATAATTAGGATACTGATAGAATAAAAAAGAATTAATTAAGCAATAGAAAAATGGTGAAAGAAAATATAGATACATAAAACAATGATGACTTACATCTTCACGATTGACTCTGCACTGCCCACATGTCCTAAGGTGCTCACACACGTAATACATGTAATGGAGAGAACCCAATGGTTGCTTAGCACACTTGAAGCCGTATTTGACTGATAAGTGTTTCCTGTTCAGCGGGTGTTCACCATTATTGAGCTTTTGAATGTAGTACATCCAGGCACTGTTTCCAAATGCAACCATATAGTCAGTATATATGCATAATTTGCTAGTACTTAAATAACATAATTTGCTAGTTAAACTTACGTCTGTAAAATTTTGATAAAATCTTTGAATTGGTCCTCAAGCGTGTTTGCAGAGTCCAAGCATCATGTTGTACCAACGCTTGGTGTCATGAACCAAACAACATAATGCCGACTGCATTCACGATCACAATTATTTTGTTAAGTTCATGAGAAGTAGTTATATTTCAATGCAAAACTGAAAGGACAGGTGAAACTTACTTAAAAGTATAGAATCTTGATGGTTTTCTTGTCTTCTTGCACGAATGCATGAATTGCCTTAGCAATGTATAATGATACCCGCGCCCTTGCGTCCTTGGTCATACGATCAACTTCTTTATTGAATTGCATCCTAAGTAACAAGATATCATACCAAGAAAATGTATTAAGATAGAAAAAACAAGCGATGTATTTAGGAAGTTAAAAGAGTTAGAATGAACTTACAAATCTAACCACTTCTAATCTTTATTCTATTACATCTTGACGATAGCCAAAACTAACTTACTTGACACGATAGTAATCTTTCTAAATCTCTTGCGGTGCACTAGGTTACGCTTTAGAGTTTTCCCGAACCCCGTCTGCCATACCCGTGCTGTCCAGGTTGCTCTCCTTTGTGCTACTTGAGTTAGGTTTGCCTTATCCAACCGAACCCAGTGTTGCTTACCTGGCTTGGCCTGTCCTCTCCTACTGGCTCAACCCGACGTCGTCCACTGCAGACCCGAGCTCCTGGGTTATCCTTCCATGTCCCCAGGTTACACATAACTGAGTGTATCGGTTCACGTATTCTTCACCCCGGCATGCATGCATTATGTGCTTGCCTCCCTCAAACCCCGTGCCTGCGCATCACCAGCTTCTGCCCTCCGTGTCTGTGATCAGCCAATGATCTATCCCAGTTTTATCGCCCAGCTGCTGCCTGTCTCTGTCTAATGGAATCTTCAACAATTTCAGCACACAACCAGTTCCTGCAGGGTCCGTTCTCCCACCCAGTTCATATGCAATATGTAGGGATCAAGCTCCCACTCTTTTTGCTTCAACCACACCGTCCCAACAATTTCCTGCACACAAATAGATCTCAATTTTTCATTATTTCCTCAACCCGGCCTACTCTTATTACCTATGACCGAATTCTGGTGTAAACAGTTCGTAGTTAGTGGGCTGTTGTGCAATCTATAAAAGGACCCCTACCCTTCAGGCAGGGGGCACGAGATCTATTTCCCCCTTCACCATGCAAACTTCTCGAGCTCTCTACTCACCCCTTGTAACACCTATTCATCTTCTATATCAAATTGCTAGAAATTGGGCTATTACCTCCAAGGAGGAGCCTGAACTATGATAGATCACCGTGTGCTTTTGTGACAGAATCACCTCAGAAATGAGGGGTCTATCTTCTAGGATCTAGATCGGGTGATTCTCGACAAAGCGAGAATGCAGCAAACACATGTACGAAGCATTCAAAACCACAATTTCATTGAAAATTTAGTAATTACACTTTAGTTTAAAGATTACAAGGATGAGAAGCAGAAGGTGCTTCAAAAGATAGATCATGTTTACGGAAGCATTTCACTCAACGATCAAGGGCATTCACCTTGCCCTAGACATGGAGACCTCCTTCAGCAACTCTACACCAGTGATGGGCTCCAGTACAGAATCCAACACTTAGAAGCCTGGACTTCCCGCAAGAGGGAAGGAAGAGACCTGCACACAAAAGTTAAAAGCAAAACTTGCGTGACTACGCTCAGCAAGACTTATCCATGGTGATCAAAAGACCACCACTAGACATGCAATGACTTTAAGCAAGAATAAAGGACTCATAAGCCTACTAGCACTTATCAAGCATCTTTAAGCATGTTATTAGCCATCTTAAGTTGACTAACAAGTGAAGGTTTGCATCCTAATCTAAGTATGCAAAGGTATCAAAACAATATTGATTAACATAAACCATGACTACAAAGTAGTCATCTCCATCCATATAGTTATCATCACAATATTATGAAGTTGATAATTCTACGTTTAGGTGCGGCAAGCAAGCATCACCCATTTTTGAGGGTGTCGCGGCAATTCGAATCAATACTCAACCTTGCAAGGGTATACACTTGACAACATGACGCACACGAGCCAGGAGGGCACCACAAGTGGCTACAATTCACGACATGATCAAGGAGACAATCAGGGCCCACCTCACCCAAGTGCATGTCCTCCACGTGAATGCCTCAATGGACAATCCATGGGTGGCCCATGCACTATCCCTTCTAGGCATCCATGAGGTATGGTATGATAGTTTCCGTCTCAGCAACACACGACACTACTAAGTTTGCGGGACCCCAAAAAATATCGTATGGCCAATACATAATCAAAGCTTGTTCATTCGGACCTAACCGACACGGGTCTTAATCAACACAGGCGGGGGCTACCACCGTGGAGCTCTAAATTTATGATCTAGACCACTCTCATCCTTCCCATCAAGTATTCTCCATTTTCCCCTAATTGCCCCGCTTGGTCTCCAATTATGCCAATATTCTCGATCATCTTGCTAAATCCACATAGGACCTCCATTGATAGAAATGGTCCTATACTTAAGTGCACAATCATTAACATAATGTAAATAATGTAAAGCAAAATCCTATTCAAGGAGGATGCACGGTCCTTGCCTTTGCTTAAGAAAGGAAGAAACTTAGTTTTCTTGAGCTTCACGAATGTTGACCCCCCAAAAGCTATGACTTCGCTCTTCTTGCTCGACGTCATAAACAACCTAAGTCGTAATGAGATGCATGATTTAAGCAAGACCGATTAACAACGACGATACGATATGGAGGATCTAATGACATGACTCCTAGGCCCCGGCGAAAGAACCTTAACTACTATGACTTAAACTTAAAGTGGGCAAGAGCGGGGTTCGGATGGTAACAAAACTCAAGACACACTAACGACATGGTTTGACGGGTTTGCTTAGGGTTTGGGTCAATGGTTAAGATAACATAGCAAGATTAAAGATTTACTCTAATTACCTCAAATTACTAAGGCAATTATCCATAAAGGGGATGATCAAGGCACTAAATTAAGGCACATGGTTAAGAAAAGGGTATGATCTAGCTAGCCATGGAGACATAGGTAAGATATAATTTTAGAACAAGGTTTCATAATTTTTGGGCTTCTAAACAATTAATTATGAATTATCCTTGAATGAACAAAGCTTTATTAATTATTTAATAATTAATAAATGAATTAAATTATTATATATTTTTATTCCAAAGAATATATTTGAAATTAAGTAACATAATTGATTTGATCAAATTATAGGAGTATTTGAAGTTTCTACGAATTTCACAAAGTTTGAAATGATTTAAACAAATCCAAGGTAAATTGCTAAGGATCACTATAGCTCACGGGCCACCTTCGACCGGCCCAATCAGGGCTAGGCTGCCAGCCCACGGGAGAACCAGAGGAACCCTAGTGCCTATGGCCGAGCGGTGGTGGTGGCAGCCAGAAATCCGGTGATCGGCAGCGCGGGGGTGGCGTGGGACCAGTGCTAGAGCTGCTACGGCGATTGGTGAACCCACTTGAGATGAATTGCGGAGGAGTAGCTCACCGGTGCAGTGATCTCCACAACGGCGTGGATCAGTTGGCAGGGAAACAACTGTGAGGGGTTGAGGAGGAGGTCATTGGTACCGGTGAAGGAGTCAGGGAGGACCTCCTCAGTGGGGTGATGCTTGTGGTGGGGTCGGTTGGGCCAGGAAACGGCCGGAGGCATCTAGAACCGGTGGATCTTTGCGGCGAGAGAATAGCTTGGTGCCGGCTTCGGTTTGATGATGTCTTCTCATAGAGGAAGGTGCTCGATGCTTGGCCAGCATGGGGACACTGAGGGGTTGCTCACAGGCATCGATCTTCAATGGCTCATCGGTGCAGCGACAGAGCGAAGAGCAGAGGCGGGCTGAGGGCGAGTGAGATGTGGATGACAAAGTGGAGAATGAGATGATCTATGTTTCGTTGAGGGAGCGGATAAGAGCAGCGCACATGGTGTGGTCGCTAAATGGTGGACACCGGGAAAACCGGCATAGCGACGATCGGTCCGGAGGGGACGAGCAGAGGCGGTGCGGTCAGTTTGTGGCATTAGGCGCGCGTGACGTTTGGGAAAAATATCTCGGCCACTCTGTGCCAAGTAGGAGGCAGTGCCATAGTGGAGCGAGCTAGCCAGTGGGCAAGCAGCCGCCGCGGCCCGACCGCACGAGCCATCGTGGCACAAGCCCTCGCTCGGGGCGAAGAGGATCCTAATGATAGACTTCGCCTCCACCCACGCTTGGATTGAGGGAGTGGCTCCCACCGCCAGTTGTGATGAGGGCTATATTGAGGCCACTGCAGCCAGGCTCCCAAAAGCCTCACATCCGCCTACCGCCGATGGGGGTGGACAAGATGTAATGCCAACTGGCAGAGATTCACACCATCACTGCTGCAAAACTAGCAGAGTGTGCCCACTGGCATCGGTCTAACACAACCTCTAACATGGTTCACATCGGCACTGGTTTGCGAGGAGCTGCCACGGAGCCCTCCATGATAAGAACGGCTCCACCGCCACCAACTAACTTCTCTCCCCAAGCCTCGCTGTGGCAGCGAGGCCCATGCTTTGACCCCTAGGCTCGCTGTTGGCCCACCAGGCAGGCGCATAACCTGAGCGTCAAACCCCAGGCTCATCCGATGTCGCCATCTAGGATGGCGGGAATTGTGCCGAGAGTGGAAAGAAGAGGTGCAAGCATTGTCTTTAGGAGGCCATAACTATGGTTGATGACGATGGCAGCAACGGCAAGCAAGCGAGTGGGTCCGATGTGGTGCACATTGCGACTACCACAGGAAGCGGCAAGCGTCAGGCGTGGGCATCCATGGATCACTTCAAGAAGATCCTCGAGGAGGCTTGTCCAAACCAAGCTTACCCTATTAAGCACAAGCTTAGGGACTGCGGCATGATGAAGAATTTCATGGCCTCAGGATCCCTCACCCGAGGCATGGAACTCGATAAGATCCCGGACAAGGGCGACGCGACGCCCTTCCCCGGAGAGGATGCAGTCATGATGGTCTACAATGGGCGCCCCCCGCTGGGGGATGTGTCGCGTGTCTAACCTAAGTCCAGGAGCCCCAGCTCGCTGCGGCTAGGGGCGTGGCGACACAGGGATGTACGGACACAAGTTTTCCAATATCTTTATATATTAACATGTATAGGTATATGGATATGTACATTATAGTCACACCAAAAGAAAAAAAAGATGGCAGGTGGGATAGCCTGGGGTCATGGGGCGCTGGACGGTCCAAGTTTTAGGGCCAGGGTCCAACGCGGGAGGATTGTTCCTCCCGCAGGTGATCCAAAATGAGACCGACTATCGTCAAGACATCCTGAGCTAACATCGGACGCTGTGGGATGTCCCGGATGGGAAACACGCCCATGTCAACTAGGGCATCAGAGATCTCTGTGATCAATCGTGATAGTTTCACATCCTCGTCAGTGCATTCACCCTCAACCCCAGCCACGCGATCGTGAAGCTCCTCCAGCTCCGTCGACAGATCCCACCCATCAAAGGAATATAGGCCCCGATCCTGTTCCTCTACCAACTTCTCCTCCTGCCTTTCTAGGTCCATATCCTATAAGGAAAGAAGGATTTGACACTCCTCCAAAATCTAGTCAAAGTTGAAGGAGTGTTGGCAACCGACCGTAAAAATGTGTATCCTAGCCCGATAGTCTGATCGGGCAGCCTCGGCTTGGGTGCACTCTATGTTGCGTTCCATGCACACCCTTCCTAGAGCGGACTTAGAAGCCACCAAACCATTTTCCCATGTTGTGAGGGTGCCTTCCCTACTATCTAGCACCCTCTCCCGGGCAACGAGTTGCTCCTGAAACTCGACGGCTATTGCGGACGCGGACACCGCATCCAAAGGAGAAGGAGTCCTACACCACTCAATAAGCAGAGACTGGCTTCATAATAAGAAGTAAGCCCAGGAAAGCACTGGCACAAAGCAAAACCCTACCTAACCAATGGTGATGCCTGACTGAAGGAGGCATCTGTCCTTGCTCGACGGGATGGTGGCTATTGGCGAATGTGGTGGGGGCTCCCGCCACAAGGACACTTGTCGAGGTCTCCCCCACTAGCCATCATAGGCAATGGAGTGGGGAGAGCTTCAATGTCAGCGGTAAGGAAAGGCGATTTCTATCCCAACTCGATGGAGATTGAAGTAGCAAGGTGAGCAGTTCAGCACCTTGCCATTTGTACCACAGAGAAAACTGAAGTGGCCATTCAAAATGCACGCTCGGGATAGCGCATGGCATGCTAACCGCCTCAGTCTTTTTGCCATCCAAGCCGCACAATACCCCACTCATTGTGAGTGGGACTGAGCCCACACATCAACAACGCCGATCCGCCCGACACGGCAGGGCAGCAAGAAAGGTGGGCCATCATGCCCATGACTTCAAGAAGAGTGCATGGCTGTGATGTCATGCCCTTGAAAAAGATGATTAGTCATAACCATGATATTCACGGTGTGTCATTACC
>VSTD030001816.1:0-12559 GCA_008808055.3 Sporobolus alterniflorus | reverse complement strand
GATTAAGGGGGAGAATGTTAGGAATGTAATTTCCGAATCTCCGGATTGGAAACCAATCCGATTCGCGCCCTGATCGGGGGGCGCTTGCCTTGTATGACACTAGACCCCCTCTCACGCAGCGCAACAACAAAAGGGGGGGGGCACGCTGGGACACGGGAACCAATGTTCACCGTGCCCACAGTGCCCCCATAAACCCTAGCGACTAAGACCGATTAAGAATGCGCTGAAGCGAGGGGATTGGTTCACCTCGTCACCGACCGCCGACCGCCGACTCCCAATCGCCGACCGTCACCGACACCATGTCGTCCTGCTCGTCGGCTCAAGGTATATCCATATAATCCCTAGGCTCTAGTATAGTTTCTAGTCCTAATCCTTCTAGTATGGATCTAGATTAGGACTCTAGTGTTGATGTCTAGGTGTTTAGAGTTTCGGTAGATCGGTTATTTTTGTTCTAGCACTATTACCTGCTGGATCTTACGCCTAGAAGAATAACTACCCCTACCTATTACATTTTTTAGTATCTGGCTTATTTTCTTCTAATATTAAAATAATGAAAATTATCAAAAGTCCGATTCTAAAAAAGATAAAAAAACTATAATATGGCTGCGTCCGTGAGGACACTAAACCACCGCTTCCTCTCTTGCCAGCGTGTACCGCACACTTAGACTCTCGACCAACCGTTTCCCAGACCGGAGCACCGAGCCACTGACCGGCGACAACCACTCACGAGTCTCAACTCTCACAAGTTGCGACCCGGACCCGCAGATCAAACTCCGCCGCGTGGACGAACTGCTGTCGCGTGCTGTACACGGCAGCAGTGACCATGCACTACAAGTCTACACGTACGAAACCAATAGCAAGCCAGCCACGGCCAGGTACTAGCTAGTAGTACGCACTAGTTGCAGCTGCAGGAGGCATGTGCACTAGCAGCAGTTTGGTTTCGCACACGAATCCTATCACGCTTAGCAGCAGCAGCAGTCCAGTTGTATAACCCGCACGCATTTCACACGCCCACGCGTTATCTCAAGCTGGTATATTCGCTCCCTTTGCCTGCCTCGAGTGTGAAAGCCTCCAAACTTTCAAACACAGACACAAATAAAGTTCGACCGCTTGAGAGAGAGGGCGGAGTTGGCCGTCGATCGAGAGCATATATATCGCCAGCACAGGACTGGTTGCCTCTGCCTCTTCGTTTTCTGCAGGACCGTGAAAGGCACGCCTTGACATAAGGCGGCAGCTGCTGCTGCTGCTGCTGCTAGTGCGAGCTGAGGCCTGCGGTTGCTGATACCTCTTGTCTTCCTCCTCTGGTCTTCTCCACCAAACCCCGAGATCAAGAAAGCTATATAGGTGCGTCGTCGGTTTTCGGTGAGCGAGAGATCCATGGGGTTGCGGACTTGTGCCATGGAAGGCGAGGCGGCGGTTGGGTTGCCTTTTTTCCAGTGGCTCAAGCCGCGGTGCACATCCTCGTCGCGGTCGTCGTCTTACTACTCATCGTCGGCGGCGGCCTCGATGGCGTCCGGTATCAGGCACCAAGATGCAGCGGCACCTGGGGAAGAGGGCGGAGGAGGGCAGGAGGTGAGCAGCGTGACGTGCCTGCCGCTGCTCAGCAGGCTCGAGGAGGGGAAGCGGCCCGATGATCACGAACCGCAGTACCCTGCCATCAAAGAAGAGATCGTCATGAGAGGCGTTGCGTCCGGCGGTATGTGGCAATCCGGCGTAGATTTGAATATTGGATTGCCGATTGGTGATGATGAGGATGCCTCCATGGATGAGAAGGACGACGACGAGGATTATCATCACCAGGAGGAAGAAGACGTCGTGGAGGGGGGTGAGGAGGAAGACAGGGAGGAGTGGAAGCATATGCATGGCGGCTGCAAAGCCGAGGGGGAGGAGCTGGCGGTGGCGCCGTCGGTGGAAGGGTCGTCGAGCAAGATCATCGTCGGGGAATTCGGCTCCGTTGGGGCGGACAGCGGCGTGGCGATGGGAAGCCAGTACTGGATCCCGACGCAGGCGCAGATCCTGATCGGTCCGGTACAGTTTGTCTGCCATGTCTGCAACAAGGCCTTCAACAGATATAACAACATACAGGTAAACACCATGTATTATTCGTCTGTTTTCCTGTGATGTTATCGGAACTTGCCGCTACTTCCTCCTTTGAGATCAGCATATTGTTATCTTAGATCGTGTAGTGATAGATTGACTATTTTGAAGAGAACAAAAAACAGAAATCACAATTGGAAGTGTCGCATACATATATGAGCTTGCAAAAATCGAGAAATTTGAAGTTTAAAATACGAATCCATGCATGCTAGTTCGTAGATCTCACTGTTATTCTATTTGTTGGTCAAATTCAGTTTGATGCATGATTTCTCGTAATTTCATCCAATTAAATGCATCAGGATGACCCAGCGACCAGCATATAGCCAGACGTCGTGCATGCAGCATCATTTCATACTACACAGCTGCTTAATTACCCGGTCCTCGACGGAAGAAAGTGCGATTGAATAGTGGAAGCACGAATTACTCCTCTCCTAGCGCTGACTGACTAGTGCATGCATGCATGCAGATGCACATGTGGGGCCACGGGCGCGAGTACCGGAAGGGCCCGGACTCGCTCAAGGGCACGCAGACGTCGGCGATGCTGAAGCTGCCGTGCTACTGCTGCGCGGCGGGGTGCAAGAACAACATCTCCCACCCCCGCGCGCGCCCGCTCAAGGACTTCCGCACCCTGCAGACGCACTACAAGCGCAAGCACGGCGCCAAGCCCTTCCGCTGCCGCCGCTGCGCCAAGCCCTTCGCCGTCAAGGGCGACTGGCGCACGCACGAGAAGAACTGCGGCAAGCGCTGGTTCTGCGCCTGCGGCTCCGACTTCAAGCACAAGCGCTCCCTCAACGACCACGTCCGCTCGTTCGGCGCCGATCATCGCCCCGTCGACGAGCCGCCCGCCGCCGCCAGGGGGCGCCTCGTACGCTTCCATCGGTAAGAATGCTATAGCTGTGCAAGTGGCCTGCAGGTTTGCTCGTACGTTAACCCTACGATCGGCCGAAGCGTGGATCATCCGTCCCAGATGTTTCCTTAGATATATCAACACTAAGTATGCTGATATAGCTAAGGAATCGATCGAAGGAACAAAGTAAAGTGATAGCCAGATCAATAAGATGGCTTGTGTGCCAGATTAATAAGCCGTGAAGTAGCTAAATTTTCTTCTACCGGAATTATGGACATCAGGCTGTGTAATGGAGAAAATTCGCGGCTTCATGCTATTCTCTATTGGCAGTAGTCTGGAATCTGCTAATATGCATTATTACGAGGAAAATTATTGAGGGTCAGTTAATTGTCAATCGGAGTATACATTGATCGACTGGGTACCACCGTTCTCCAGTAATTACTACATGCATGTTCTTCTCCATATGTTTTTGTATGTTACTCCATATGTTTATATTGTCCGCCCATTCCAATTCGTTTCACGTTTATAGTTGTATTTGAATGGCGTGGTTTGAAACCCTTCCCCAGTTCCCCTATTTTCAAGTTCTTAAGTATGAAATGCTTTTCTTTTGAGCAAATTCACATGAAATGTTCTTTGCTGAGAAAGTGGCTACCTTTGCCTTTTCCATTTTAGTGTTTCGTATTTCGTTATTAACTTTTTAGATAGATTAATTAGCTTTTTAAAGTATCAAATAACACTGAGTGCCTATTTGGCACTAAAATATTGGAATACCATAGTATTTGAATACCACAGTATTTGAATATTATGACATAACCATGATACTTTTTTATATCAATCCAACCAACACATATTTGAAGATAAAGTATTCAAAACCATGATATTTAATAGACATGTGTAAGAAGCTAGTCATTGCTATGAAAACTTTAGGTTGAAGTGGAATTTGAAATACTTCAAAAATACTATGTTATCTAGCAAACTATGATATTCAAAACAGAGTTTTTTACATGCCAGTCAAACAACTCCTTAGAAAAAATACTATGATATTCTTCAATACCATGATTTTATCTCAAAACTTTAAAAATATTTTTTTTCTAAACACCCCCTTAAGCAAGGGGTTGATATACCTAAGGAAATTGTTGATCCTTTAAAAGGATCATCCCCCCAGATGTTTCCTTAGGTTTAAAAGGATCATCCCCCATATGTTTCCTTGGGTATATCAACACTAAGTATGCTGATATAGCTAAGGAATAAAGGTTATAGAGACTCTCAAGCTGGTGTTGTAAATCTTAATTATATATACTAATTAGAGGCTCCTTTTGAGGCCTCCCGTTAATCAGAGGAAAATGTTAGAACTTCTCATAAAAAAGAAAAAAAACATCTGGCCATCGAATCTTAAGTTGGACAATCATAGCTGTCAGATCTAAACATGATATAAAATACTCATCACTGCCATTATAAAAAAATAGTCCAAATAGAGAAGCCATAATTTAATTTTAAATAATTCACCTTGCCTTATGAAGAGTTCATGTCGGACATAATCATGGTCTCACCTTTACCATCTTACTGGTATAAGAGTCTTACGTTTCATCTCTTCCTCTGTTCCTCTCCTCTCAATAATAGATGGATCCGAAAACGAGAAGCAGCTCGATTGGCAAGGCTTGCCGCTAGCATACCCACCAAGTTTTGATCCCTGGTGTCTCACGGTAGTTTATCCCCATTTACTAACACTCTCGTGGTAAAACCCGGACAGATAGTTATGTCCTCACTACACCGGTGTCGAGCTGGTCTAGGGTTTCAATAATAGATAGATCCAATTTGATGTTCCACTAGTCTGGACGGCTAGAGACGTGAGGAAGATGACCAGCGGCCGGAGTTCAAGTAGAAGGGCAGGTACCTTACTATGAGGACGACACCGATGTGCATGTGCACAACGAACGCACGCACGATCTGCATCGGCAAGTTGCCGTCGATCTGCAGTTCTGCACAGTCCATGCTGTGCAGTGCAGAGAGCTCACGTGTACCATGCATGGTCGATGAAGGCCAGGAATCCTGTGTGATTGGAAATTCAAAAACCAATGTTACAAATAATATTTATAAGAAACATATCTACTTAGAGAAATATCTTTGACTCAGATAATATAATATTCAAAAACATCTAAGATATATCTCTTTTTTTCAAAATCATGCGTAGCACGTTTAAGAAACAGAAGATTTTGACAAGGGGCGAGACACCCCCGGGCACTCGACCGCAGAGCCTAAATTAAAGCCTGCTCTCCTGAGAGCATAACTAAGAGATATCTTTGACTCCGACAATATAATCTCCATACGGTTGGGATCCAAAATTAGAGAAATCTTCAAAATATATCTAGGCCGTGCAGCTGATGCACGGGTTCAAAGGCATGTTAATTAAACATAATTAATCTGCTCCAGGGTTTGTGTAGCCGCTCTAGCTGGTCGTGTACAACTTGGGCATATGTAGCCGCCCTAGCTGGTTGGTGTACACAGGGCGATATATATGAACGGCAGAGCATACCCGGAGCGGTGGTGTAGAGACGTTACCCACTTCAACTTTCCATTTGTTAATGTTGTCACTGCAGCCAAGCTAGCCCTGCTTCATACGTGTGCGTTGTAGAGCAAAGATTTGTCCGCTTATGTGGTGCACGCGCACGGCGCTAACCCGCAAAAAAAAATCAACATTCTTCGCTGTGGCGACACATGTGCGCGAGTCAACCTGGAGAGCGACGGATGCACGCGCAGCAAGCGTCACCGAGACACGAACAAAATTAAAGGTGACAAGGATCGCTCAGCAGGGTCTTGCCTTGATCAAGTGGTCGCGTACGTGCACCAGCTTGGAGTAATTATGGCGCAGATTAGCTATGTTTTTCGTCTCCACATTTCTAAAGCCTCCCCCTCTACGCGCGGGGGTGGTAAGGTGACGACTTTGTGGCGCCCGGGCCCAACCGTCCTGGTCACACCTCTCTCAATCGATGTTCACGTCATCCGGCCGTGCTTCAAAAGTCAAAATGTGTCTAAAATGTTTACACACGGAGCCAGCACAGCAGCGCTGCCAATGCCACACGGCACGATGCAACCCGCCGGGTTAAGAATGTCAAAAGAACGAGCCGAAGGTGACCGACCGGTGATGCTTATCCAGTTATCCTGCCGGCCCGGCCGGCGCGTATATACCGGACCTATACGTGCTGCGCGGCGGGCGATGAATGAACCCACCACGAACGCTTGTCGGCTCGGCACCATCCCAGTTCGCAATCGGTGGGCCGGCGAATCACCGACGGTTGCGGTTCACATGACGAGGATATGAAGCGAGCGAAACCCCGGGACCCTGTCGGCAGTGCGGGCGTGCGTCATCATCATCCCAGTTCCCAGTGTGTCTGCGCTGCGCGCGACGGGTGGGAACGGCTCTCGCCGGCTGGGTCCCGTAACCCTGCCGCGTTCCGGCCGCAAGCAACATTCTTCGGCTCCGAAGAAGCTAGGGCCCCATGCACGTGCGATCGCTAGTGTGGATGGCGATCGGTCAGGGGGGCATTCATCACCCAGGGGCAGCCACTGTTTGCTGTACATGTGTGTGCACGTTCACATGAAAACCTGGCTCGGATGACAATACCATGAACAGCTGCCGCACGTAGTACCCTCCTATCAATCAAGCGCACGTCATGTCGTTGACGACGAATGACAATGATGGAGAGCGAGTATAACCGTGCGGCGGCCGTAATATTAGACTGTAAATCAACAGGCAATGTATACATACAGCTAAGCTAAATCTCTGAACCAAATATGGTTCGATCACATAGAGAGAGAGAGAAAAAAGATGATCGAATGAGATGCATCTCCGATTAACTTATGAGTAGAAAAACTTTTCAGTGTCAAATCGAGTAATAGCAGAATACTTTGCTTACAGGGGGAGTGTGGGTTTAGTCCAGCTGATTAGATTTTAGTGATGGAATTAAACTATTCAATTTTAAATTCTAGATTTGACATGAGTATTGTATTTACGATTAATTATTCTTTTAGTGGTAGACGACATCCCTGTTGATAGTGAGATGTTCTTGGTGACCGACTTCGTGAATCTCAAGATCAAACCGGCTTAGTCTTTCAGAGGTGCACATAGGAGTAGGATATACGTGCGTGTATTCATAAGAGTGAGTGCTCATATATGTATGAGTATCTTCGTTTGTACTGTGTTTCTCAAAAAGATACAGCCATCCTTCTCGGCTTCTCCAGGCTTTGAGCTGCGTAGAAATTTCTTCAGAGAATCACGATCACAGATGGAATGATTAAAGAGGAAGGTAAAAACTACTTTAGCTAAAGAAAGTGGAATTTGGGTAGGAAAGGAGCAAACCGAAGGTGTTTTCCATCTTTCACACCGTCAGCAACAGAAGCTGCTAAACGAGTGAAGATTGTTTATGTATGTTAGAGTGTTTTTTTACTAGGGTTTCGGTTGTGCGTGTTAGGTGAGTTGGGCGCTATGTGTGGGGTAGGCTCAACATTATATATATATATATATATATATATAATTCACTCTTAACCTAATTGAGAAGTCATTTTATCCCTCTAACATGGTATCATAGTAGGTTTAGGTCTCCCTCCACTTTCCCGTCGCCACTTCCACTGCTGGCCGCCGGTGAGCTCCTAGCCAGGCAGCCGCGCGCGAGCTCTGGCCTCATTCAATGCACCACCGGCTCCCTCTGGTTTGTGCGCACCCCAGCCACGATTCGCACGCCACCACTAGGAGCTGCTCCCGAGGTCCGGTCCGTGGTCTCCTCACTCAGATCCGGCCACCACCACCCTTGGTCCACACTGTTGGACGTCGATCTGCGCCGCCGTACATCGGACCGTGCTACTAGAGCGGGCCTGCACCGACGGCCGCTGATCCCATGCTGGGCCCGCCTTCCTCTGTTCGGGCGCTGCTCCCGAGGTCTGGTACGTGGTCTCCTCACCCGAATTCGGCCACCAGCACCCTCGATCTATGCCGCTGAACATCGGAGCACGCTACTGGAGCAAGCCTGCACTGGGCACGCCTGCCAGTGGGGGTGCCAGCCGATCGCCATCCGCTCTGCTCCAGCCAGCCACTCACCATCTGCTCTGCTCCCGTGCCAGCAGGTCGCCATCCGCTCTGCTCCCATACGTCTGCTCCCACCAACCGGTCACCCAATGCTTGGACCAGCAGCTCTGCTAGCCGGTCGCCCGTGCCTCTGCTCCTGGCCGGTCCAGCTGCACCAGTACGGCCCGACCTAGCTACTCCAGGTCGGCCCAACTGCTCCAGCTGTGGGCTCAGTAGCCTGATCTAGCCCAGATCCGGGCCAGTAGCCTGATCCAGCTAGCTAGAGGTGATCCGGCCCAGATCCCCTATTTTGACCTGATCTACATCGACATGGCGACTCCTCCAGCTCTAGGCCTCAACGTCATCACCGTCACTTCAGCCGCCATCGGCGTCGCTCCGACCGCCTTGGCTGCGGCCATCGCCACCCTTCAGGCTGCTGTCGTCGCCTCCCGTGAGCACGCTGTGGGTGCCGTCGCAGTCGTTGGTGCTCCTGTAGGCACTGCTGCGAGCGCCACCACCGTTGCACGCCCTCACCCTTCAGTCGGCCCTCCCTTCATCGCAGCCAGCACGTGCACCCCGCTGGCCCCACCACAGGCGCTGGCGGCTCCTTGGCCATTGTAGTCGTCGTTGGTGCCCCCGCAGGCATTGCCGCGTGAAACATCGCTGGCCACCCTCTGACCAGCCTTCTCTT
This sequence comes from Sporobolus alterniflorus, assembly GCA_008808055.3. Classification (NCBI taxonomy): domain Eukaryota; kingdom Viridiplantae; phylum Streptophyta; class Magnoliopsida; order Poales; family Poaceae; genus Sporobolus; species Sporobolus alterniflorus. Next base: position 3,865 of record VSTD030001816.1, on the reverse strand, counting down.
CCTTGCAATCACGCCTCTACATCAAATGTCGTCGTCTACACTAATGCTGACTGGGCCGACTGTCCCGACACTCGCTGGTCCAATTCAAGCTACGACGTGTTCCTGGGCTACAACATGGTATCCTGATCCTCGAAGCGTCAGAATATCGTCTTCCGTTCGAGTGATGAGGCGGAGTACCACGTCATGGCCAACTACGTAGTAGAGGCGTGTTGGCTTCGACAGCTGCTTGTAGAGCTAGACATACCCCTGTTGTAGGTCACTCTGGTCTATTGCGACAATGTTGGTGCCGTCAACCTCTTCACCAACCCCGTTCAGCACTAGCGCACCAAGCATGTTGAAATTGATCTTCACTTTGTCTGTCACGTCCCGACGAATTCTTAGTTCACCGACATCTTTACCAAGGGGTTGTCCTCCTCTGTGTTCTCAGAGTTTTGGTTCAGTCTCAACATCTATATTGGCTAGAGTTTCGACTACGAGTGGGTGTTAGAGAGTGTTTCTTATATTAAAGACTTAGGCTATGTGTGTTAGGCGGGTTAGACCCTGTGTGTGGGGGTTGACCCAACCTCTTACTTTATATATATAGTATATTTATATTGAGCCTAGGCTCACATTGAACTAGTGATGTGCAGGACCCAAACCACCAGTTAGACCGCACAGGACCACACCAGACGCACCCAACCGATCGAGCTGAACCACCCCTGATCTGAAAATCATGAACGGTTCTCTGGCCATATCCTCGCGACCCAGATATATTCCTTTTGTTCCCGCCATTTTCTCGATCTGTAATTAACGGAGGAGGGATCCCATAGCCGCCACCATCAAGAACTCATCGATGAGTAGCGTGCAACCGAGCCACTCGATGAGCGGCGCACCCTCGCCCCTGCCATTTCCTTCGGCTTCCTCCACACCCCGCATCCTATGAGCCCTCGAGAAGATCGGAGAGAGGAAGGAAGAGGCAAGAAGGGACCGAGGGGCATGGGAGGAGTAGGCATAATGGTGCTCGCCTGATCGGCGGCCATGGCATCCTGGAGGCAAGCGTGTCTTGGGGCCACCGCCGTTTGTGCTCAAGAACAGAAGAAGAGTGGTGTGTTCCCCTTTGATACGATTCATGTTCTTGGCGATTTGGTTGTCTCGTTCCAAGTCCTTGACGTGATTCCTGTTCTTGCATTATGTGATGCCGAAAGCATTTTAGTGCATAGGTTTCTTGATTGCTCGTGTGGTTTGATTGGCATGGCAACGGTCAATCCCTGGTCTCCGTGATGCAAGAGATCCGTGATTCCCAGTTCTTGGATTGTTCTCAGCACGATTCGCAGCTTTGCTATCTAGTTCTTGGTGTATCAGTTCGGTTGGGGATCCTATTATTTGTGCGCTGTAAAAGCATCGCATTTTCAAAAGTTCTGATGAAGTAAATGTGTTTCTGTTTTGTAATGTACTGATTTACAAAGATGCCGCGTGATATATTTTACTTATATGCTTCTATCATAGTTGCATTTGAAATAAGTAATGCCGTTGAAACTATTCCAATCGCCAAGATTACAGATTTGTATTTATCATTGCAGTTGTCCAGTATTTATTGTTGAAAATATGTTATTTCTTACTTAGCACAACCTCTTCTCCGATGCAACCGTGACGTTCTTTCCCTGGATCTTTGTATTTGTCTGCGACAGGTTAGCACGTGGCCGGCTGCACCATCTCTTTTCCGATGCAACCGTCCGGCGCCAGCGACGCGTACAGCTGCGGCCGTTGCAAACCCTGCGCGGTTGTGCTAGGCTTTTGCAATATGAGATATTGTAATTATTTTTTTAATATTTGTAATTTTAAAATCTAAGATATTGTAACTATTCGTTATAATACTTGTAATTATAAATTTGAGATATTGTAACTATTTATTATAATGCATGTAATTTTTTACTGTAATTCCAACACATTTTAACTGTCATTCCAACTGACATCTTGTAATCATCAAATATGTATTCAAAAATTATTGTAATTGCAGCAGCTGTCAAAAAATTTAGATCCACTGGATCTGTTAAATATGTTACAAACAACATACCAAAACCGTTGTAACTGACCAATGTTGTAACTACGCTGATTAATAGAACATATCCATTAAATTCAGATCTAACGTGTTTTTTTATTTTCTGAGATTTTTTTCACATGGAGCGAGGGCTGCGCAACCCCTATATAAGCAACCCCTATATAAGATGAGGCCAGATTTAATTGCAACCCCTATATAAGCAACCCCTATATAAGATGAGGCCAGATTTAATTTAATTATATGATATATATATACTATTCATTACCTAGTATAATAAACACACCATCAAACATCCCCCACCCAACTACCTAGCCCACCACCCCGTGCTCCGCAGCCCGCGCCACGCACAGCCTGCGGTGTGGACACAGGAAAAAGGACTCACGTCACTTCCTAGCTGTGGGTGTCTATTCTCGTTTTTTCAGCCCTTGACGAGACAACACAACTCCGTTGCTAGGGCGCATAGGGTCAGGCTCTCTGCATATATGTTTTGATAGGTTGGTTTCCCTCTCTCACTCCTAGTCTGGTTACTGTGGTTATTTGGTTATATCTTATTTTTATTTATGTCATATTAGCTTTCTCTCTTCTTCTCATTTATGTCATGTTAGATTTTTCTCTTTTTCTCATCCACTATGATTTTAGCAGTAGACTGTAGCTTGTAGGCTATACCCCATCAACATCAGCTTTCACTCTCATAGTCAGCACAACCATTCTAAATTTAACCATTTTAGAATTCAATTTATGGATAACAAATTTAAGAAAACAATTTAACTTTATTCAATTTAAAATTTTAGAATGATACATAAAACTTGAAAATAGAAATTACATAATGATTAAATAAAAATATATATTAAGCAAGTGCAACTTGTTCCATAAATGCTTGATCAAGTCAAATTGAAGGTTCAAAAACATCAATCTAGAAGTCAAATGTGTCTCCTTTTGAAGAATAGTTGTGAGACTAGCTGGTGCCTTATATGTGACAGGTGGAGCAATGACGGAAGTGATAGTGTGATAGTTGTCATCGTAGCCGCTGTCTCTCTCATTATTGATGATCATGTTGTGCAAGATGATGCAAGCACGAGTGATAAAATTGAGAGTGCGCTGAGAGTAAGACCGGTCAGAGATGACTAGTATGCTGAACCTCTTCTTCAGTAGGCCGAAAGCGCATTCCACATCTTTCCTCATCGATGCTTGCTTCATTGAGAAGAATCGATGCTTCTCTTGTTGAGGAACATGGACATCTTTCACGAACACCGCCAAGAGGAATATATACCATCGGCGATATAGTATCACATATGGTGCTCACGACCATTAACAGTGACTGATAATTTGAGAGTGCGTCCTCTTATGATATCAACGAGCAATAGAAATTGATTGAGCACATTGATGTCATTGTTGGAACTGACGACTCCAAAAAAGCATGTCAGATCCAACGGTCATGAGAAACAACAACTTTAAGGATAATTGTAGGATGTTTGATGTCCCCCCGTGTAAATTAGTTCTGCTAACCTACTTGACAGTTGTGCCACTGTCAATACATACAATTTATCCTCTCTAACATACCGAAAAATCTACGCTCTTCTTACTTGACTAGCAAACGTTGAGTATCAGTGACAGTAAGACGACGTAAGAACTCGTCCCCAAAGCACTCAATGATGCGCGAACAGTAATACTCTAGACACTCTAGGGCGGTAGTTTTCCCTAACTTTATATACTTATCTATAGTATCTATGGCCATGTCATAAGCTAATTGATGTAGAGCAGTGATACACTTTTACAACACAGTCAAGCCAGCACAATCAGTTACATCATACCTCTAACAAAAATGCA
>VSTD030001815.1:0-12560 GCA_008808055.3 Sporobolus alterniflorus | reverse complement strand
TACGAGATCATTATGATTCTTGTGTTTGCTTATTTGTTCAGAGTATTTTGCTGTTCTACTTGAAAGGCCTCTCCTCTCTGTTTTATTTTCCCCGGTGAGCAGAGCGCACCTTTGGTCTCGCCGAGCTGTAACTCTCCACTTTTGGCACCAGAGGAGCTATGACCAACCAGAATATTAGAGAAGACCTTGCACTAATTGATAGTTTTCATGAATTCCTTGAAGATTTAGTTTCAATATAATAAATCATTAATCAAAAGTCCTATACGGCAGCGTAAGAGAAATATAACCTTACAATAGAAATGGTGATCTTCAATAGCCATAACTAAATATTGTGCTCATAAAATCTTCAAAATCTAGTACTTAAAACAACTATATATAATGCCTAAACAATCAGTGCTACTCACCGTAGAAGCTCAAAGAAATGATGCACATCAACATGCCCTCCAAAGTTTGTAGTGTATATATATAGAAGACGTGCTCACAATTAACGTTTGAAATGACTCCACTTTTTAGGTAGCTAATTTATTCATTTGAGCTAACAAACATTGGAGGTTACTAATAAAACCACCCATTTGCAACCTCAATGACGTAGATTTCGGCCTGCAAACCATCCTTCCACCATTCTTGATAGGTTTATGCGTCTTCAGTATACTCATGGGAAACGTTTGAGGAGAATTCTCGAAACAGTTATCATTTGTGCTGAACGACAGTCATATCATTTACTCATCATGATATGTAAGATTTTCCTAAAATATTTTTTCTAGTCTTAGCATCTAACACAAAAAGGCTGGAATTTGTGAGATGTTACCACCAAAAATTAATTTGACACATGGATGAGATATCCATTATGGTTAATCTAAAATTTTATTGCAACTCGAGGTTTGCCTAGTAGCAACGACGAGTCAACACCAGAGCCGACTCTTTTGTCCTTTTGTTCATCGAATGGAGATCCTGTGCGATAGATGTATCTGTTATGGATGAAGCCTTCACTCAACTGACTTGCTACCTAGAAATCTCCAATGCACCAAAAGCATTTAGCGGGTTGGATCGGAGTTTAAATTTAAATTAGAGAACACATGCTGCTATGTTTATAAAATCGGAAAGTCTATGTCATGACCAGTTGCGCGTGCGTGACCACGAGACCTGTGCATGAGGGCGGACCTGCCCTGGCCGTGGGCAGCGGCGGAGGGGCAAGCATCACAATGCGGCTGGGGCACTACCGCGTCACCAGGAGGCAGTGGCGGAGGGGCGTGCGGCGTGACGTGACAGTGCAGGCGCCATCGGGTGGTGGCGTGAGTTAGGGGTGGAGGGGCTTTCGTGGGGTGGTAACCATCAACGATGGTAAGAGGAGGTCGGGAGGTGGCAAGGCGGTGGGGGCACTACCTTAGTCACGGGTGGTCGGGCGGGGCCGAAGGTGCGATCAGCACCGGAGGAGGAGGTGGAGCGACTGATTGCGCCTTAGGGCAGTCCTTATAAAATCTGCACTTGTTATTAATATCGTTGAAACCTATTAACCATTGTTGGAAGTCCTTTCTCAATTAAATGTCAGCTACCAAGTAGATTAAAGTTAAAGTCTATTAAACGCTAGTAATGCGACACGCACATACAAAATAAAAAAGTTGACCACAAACTATGGTTTGATAATTCTGCTATTAGTGTAGGGTTAAGAGGTAACATTCTGAAAATACTAGTTGATAACCCCATGTGATGGTGTGGGGTTTTAAAATAAATTATATTTGTGTGAATTCACATGTTATTCTACATCAAGAGAAGATAATTAAATTTAAAATGACAACATTATTGTACTCCTATGGTGAGTACATTGTACTAACAGTAAAAATATGCTTAAAGATATATAAGTAGAATCATGGAATAATAAACGAAGTTAAGTATACCATTTCAGCCCACAGAGTGGTCGCAGCTCATAATGGGGTCATTAGCTCGTGTGACTCATAACTCTTTTTCTGTTGTAAATATAAACATATGAAAATATAGAGCAAATTAAGTTGATTTAAAAGTTCTTCAAAACATATGCAAATGAGATCTAATTTTATTCATCTCATCACGTAGAACACAACAGTGAAAACAGAATTTAAAATAAATATTATAGAAGCGAGATTAATCATTTTAAAAAAATTGCACTATGCAAGATTATATGACAGATGTTGTAGCGGTGATTTGGGAGCTAATGTGGATCATTTACATGCCAAGAGTTTTCAGTTAGTGAATTTCATTTATATAGTTATAGAGGATGTGCAATTAGTGTAGGATTAAGGGGTTTGAAGGCTGGGATTTAAGAGGGAGGTTATATGCTGCATTAATCTCATTGAACATGGTAACCTTTGGCTTTCTATGCTGTAATTTCTAAGTTACGTGATAATTATTTGTAAATTCCTTATTGAATTCAAGAATCATGTTACTTTATTAAAACAGAGCGTGAACACGTGAAAAATAAGAACATTGTAATGGAAACATTCAATTTTTTGAAATAAGAGTAATATATATCTCGATGCATTGGGCTACTCTAGATTCGACGAAATGGCTAACAATTATTATTCCAGTTACGAAGTTTACCCTAGGTTACCCATGTCAATATGTCCAATGCAATGCATAATTCGATTTCGTTGTCTTCTAAAAAAGAGGAAACTCAATAATCCGTTGTAAATTAGAATGGCCCAATGCAACAAATTCAAAAGTGGGAAGTAAGTAGAGATGCACTATATTTCACTTTGTGATGTACTACGTTTCACATTAGAGCAAAACAGAGGGAGCGGAGGGCTCCTACTGATTATGATACATTTAGCTGAGTACAAAAAATAGGTCTCTAATTTGCAGTTATCATTCAGAATGCATAAGAGAATTTTAGGGGAAATGATTTAACTAACCTGACAATACGTTTCCGCCTAAGAAGAAGAGCATTCTCTACCATCTGAAAATTTAACAGTTTAGGCTTTGGCTGCCGAATGACTAATAGAAACTTTGTGCACAAAGAGACAGATATTGTAGGGATTGCTTGCTTCGTATGTCAAACAAATGATTGTTCCTACATAAAAATCTCCATATCACATAACTCGGAGCGACTCAGGGAAATATACTGAAGGTCAATTAAAAATAGAAAGATATGAGGGTAAATTCTAACCTTACGTCATTGTCTAATTTTCCACTGTGTTCCAGTCCTACAGAAAAGCAGGAAAGCAACATAAAAATCTGCTTACCAAAGAGCTGCAGCTATTGGACTGGAGGCGGCTTGATATAGAAATTGAACCGACTGGTGCTGAGATAACAAGCATGGAAGGCAACTTCGATGTAGCCACAAGCCAACGACGACCTAATTTTCTCAGGCTGAGTCCAACAATATGGTGCAAATTGGAAAGGCAAAAGTATGTTTACCTTCTGTGTGCAAAAACAGATAGAGTACGTATTTGGTGATGTCTCCAATAGATGTGGTATTTTTCCTTTCTCCTGCTAGAGTCGTTGTTTTCCCGCCAGAGGAGGCGGCAACACACACACGGTTTTCTTTCTCCCGTCGGAGCCTGTTCCAACGAAACCCAACCAAAACGTTTTGATGGCATTGAAAGCTGTAGCTTCTCTCTACCGGCAGCCACAAGCACCTCCACGACCCCTTTTGCAGGCTCCCTTTCACTTGTGCAAGAGCCATTCATCTGCTCCTCTTGGTGATCCGATGAGAGGCTGTAGAATCTGTGCTTGTTTGAGGTGCTAGATAATCACTGAGGAAGACCCTAGCTTCGATAGATTTGGGGAGAAGGCTGGGAACTCATGGTGACAGCTGAATCATAGATTTATCAGAACAGACCTTACTCCTTCCCGGTGTCAGGTAATACTTGTTGTTAGGATTTGGTCTATAGAGTAATTTTCAACATTTGTATATTGTTTGGCATATTGGAATGTCTAACCAAATCTTGTTATAGATAGAAATATCTCTGTGATTGATTGTAACAGATTAGGGGACAGATTGATCGGATTGTGATCATATTCAATCTTGATTGTTTGGTATGTAATTAGGTATAGATGGAATGATACAATCAGCTGTCCCCTACCATGTACATGCCACGGCAGAGGCAGTTTATACTCTATATAAACACGCAACACGGGCAGAGCCAAATGCACCACTTAATCCATCTCTTTACATGGTATCAAAGCTAATTCTTCTTCACCAAGAACATGTCATCTTCGTCCTCCTCTCCGGTGTTCAACACCATGAGCCATGCGGTCGCCAAGAAACTCACAAGAGATAACTTTCATCTCTGGAAGGCTCAAGTCTGGCCAGCTGTGCGTGGTGCACAGCTTACTACGTTCCTTGATGGAACGAAGGAGATCCCTGAAGAGTACATCCTCATCGAGAAAGCTGACAAGCAACGGGAGAAAGTACTGAACCCTGAGTATACTGCATGGTTAACTCAGGACCAGCAGCTCCTCAGCTACCTCAACTCCACCTTGTCCAAGGAAGTACTTGGGAAGGTCACTAGCTGCCTGACGTCTGCTCAGGTTTGGGACACGGTGCATGCGATGTACGCGTCCCAGTCCAGAGCACGAGTTATGCATCTGCACACGAAGTTAGCAAGCACAAGGAAGGGATATCAGTCCATGTCGAGTTATTTTGCCAGGATGAAAGAATACGCCAATGAAATGACGGCGGCTGGTAAGAAATTGGAAGATGATGACATTGTCTCCTATATCTTGACAGGGCTAGATGCAGAATATAATGGCCTTGTAGAGAATGTTAGCTCAAGAACTGATCCTATTTCCTTGAGCAACCTTTTTGCTCAACTTCTTGCTGCAGAAGCAAGAATAGAAAATCAACGACAAGCTGAGATGAGTGGTATAATGAATGTAAATGTCATTGCTAGAGGTGGAGGTTTTCATGGTGGCAGAGGTGGTAGAGATGGTGGTCGTGGTAATCGTGGTGGTTTTGGCCGTGGTTTTGGTTGTGGTCGTGGGTCATCCTCAGAACGGCTGATGTGTCAGATTTGTGAGAAAATCGATCATACAGCCGGGAGGTGCTGGAAAAGGTTTGACCGTGATTTCAAGCTGGAAGATAAATCTGCAAATGCTGCATCAAACTCCTTTGGCTCGTCCTATGGTGTGGGTATCAATTGGTATACCGACACTGGAGCCACCGATCATATCATGTCTTAGCTCGATAAGCTGTCAATGAAAGAGAAGCATGGAGGCCAGGAGAAGATCCAGAGTGCAAATGGGTTAGGTATGAGAATTAGTTACATTGTTAATTCTACTTTGCAAACTCTTGAGCGCAATCTTCATCTCAATAATGTTTGATTAGTTCAAAATAACCTTCTTTCGGTCCATAGACTAACCACTGATAATTCTATCTTTATTGAGTATCATTCTCATTATTTTTTTGTAAAGGATCAGGCAACGAGGAAAGTTCTTCTACAAGGTAGATGTAAGGGAGGCATCTACCCTTGGCCGAGTCTGGAGCATTCGTCTTCCAAGTGTGCATTTGTGGTCATCAAACCTTCGGTTGTGAGATGGCATGACAGGCTAGGTCACCCATCTATGGTCGTGGTTAGCAGAATTGTGAAAGATAATATGTTGCCTTGTTCTTCCTTAGAATTTAGCAAAGAGTCAGTGTGTGATGTGTGTCAACAAGGCAAGAGTCATCAGTTACCATTCCCTAAATCCGTTAGTGTGTCACAAGCTCCCTTAGAGCTTATTCATTCTGATGTATGGGGACTTGCCCCAATATCTATTGGAAGAAAAAGTTATTATGTTAGCTTTGTTGATGATTTTAGCAAGCATGTCCGGATTTATCTCATACGACACAAATCATAAGTATTCCAAATCTTTCATACCTTCCAAATCTTGGTTGAACATAACTTCAATAGAAAAATCCTAGCCATGCAAACAGATTGGGGTGGTGAGTATCAGAAGCTCAACACATTTTTTACCCGCATTGGGATCTCTCATAAGGTCTCATGCTCTCACACACACCAGCAAAACAGAGTCGTAGAGCACAAGCATCGACATATCGTTGAAGTAGGTTTCTCCTTACTTGCCCATGCTCACATGACTTTGAAGTATTGGGATGAGGCTTTTGCCACCGCTGCCTACTTGATCAACAAAACCCCGTCACGTGTCATTGATCATCAAACTCCAATCCAAAAATTGACTGGTGCTAGTCCAAATTACTCTCACCTGCATGTGTTTCGGTGTGCCTGTTGGCCCAACCTTAGACCGTATAATACTCGAAAGCCAGCCTTCAGATCAACCAGGTGTGTGTGTTTTGGGATATAGCACAATGCACAAAGGGATATAAATGTCTTTGCCAATGGTAGAGTATATATCTCAAGAGATGTGGTGAGGGAGGGCAGCAATCTCTAGTCAACTGAAATCATGAAACTAAATTTGGAAGAGTGGAAACCTTTTGTCAATTAGAATACACAAATGTTTGATGGGTTCTATGCAATGCATATTCACCCAGCATATAGTGTAGTCTAGAAGTCATTTTGTCAAATCAAGCATAAGATTTTGTCCTTATTTTTTTATAAAAGATAGTAGGTTGTGCACATGGGATCTTCTCATAAGAAAGAATATGTGGCATTGCCTCTTATTTGTGTGAATTCCACATAGTGTATAATTAAGAAAGATACAGACATATTTTTCAAAGATGTAATTTTGCAAAAGCATGTTGTCTATCATTTGGAATCCAATATCTTGAGTACACAACTGATACAGATTATATTCTATAAAATATAAAAAAGCCTCATAGGTGTATTTCTTTCTGGAAATAATGGGTAGCTATTTTTGAGCAATTTGTGGCGGCCGTTTCATTAAGAAGGATAGAAACAAAGTCTAAAGTACAATTTTGATGATATACAAACACATACTATATATCTACTGAACATTCTAGGGGGGTTTCATGAGAAAGGATTTTTCCCCATGCTTTGTCGTACTGATGAACGTCTAATTTGATGGTGTGTAGGAGTTGGCATCCCGTCAATGGATGGTTATTTAACATTGAAGATCCATCAACGGAGACATATTAAGTAAAGTTTTCCTTTTAAAATGACATGGTTATCCATAGGGCAAAAGATATCTACTTCCTAGAAATTGAAACATGGATACAAACCACAGAAGTTCCACAGAAGGGTTTAGTATATGCTGTGTCACAACAAAAGTTCAACAGTCACGAAGAAAAAAGGTACTCCCTCCGTCCTAAATATTTGTTGTTCTTTAGTACAAAAATAAACTAAAGGGCAACAAATATTTGGAGACAGAGGAAGTACTGCTTGTTGGTTGCTAACCCCAAGCCGTTGTCGTCACACAAGCACAGGTGGGCAGGGAGCGTCTGTAGCCGACAATCAAACACGCCCTTATTCTTAGAGTCCGAGTGCAGAGTACATGCCTTTGATTGCTTGGGGAATAGTGGCTTTGAGTTGAACAATCGATGGATGTTTTTGCTAGGGGCCCTCCCCTCCAGGCTGTTGGAGCTATATAGGGAGGGAGGGCTATTCTCAATTCATTATATCTTATCATAATATACAAAGCTATTATGTCATATGAAATTATATAAGATATAACTATCTCAATGCATGTTATTATATATTGTTTCTTAATCATCTACAAAATATTAAATGCTAGTATATATAAGAGTATGAGATGTGGATCATTTGGATTATTCAAATTTTGATGTTTATGATCATGTGACTAAGTAGTATTTTCCTCAAGATATAACTTTGTTTGCTTCCCTCCTAATTCTCTTGCCACATCATCAAAAATACTTTTGTAACATGTATTAAATGAGTACGTTAGAGCCCTGTGCAGTGTAAAGATGGTACCTACTCATATCAGCCTTATGCTGCATTTTTTTTATCCGTAAAATTGCACGAGGCGGCGGGTGCGCCCTTCCAGCGGCTATCTTGCTAAGATGGGAAGGCATCAGCGTTGCTTGATCATTGGTCCATGTGCAGGGACCGGACCAGAGTCATCGTCGTGTCCTGGAGCCTAGCGACTCTGCTTCCTTTCTCTGTTTATGTGGCCGGCCGATTAGAATAAGTCGATCTCTCTGTCTCCATCTCCCGTGCGTGCATGATCCTGCAATTTATCTGGACGACACCTAGTTGCGATAAACTGTTTTAGTTTCCCCTTTGTTTTTGCAGGGACTTCATTCTAATTCCTTCGTGTATCTGAAGGATGGAAGCACAATAATCAACTTTTCCATCAAAATAGAACAGAACCTGTAAATTTTATACTAATAACTACTCACACATTTTCATCAAAAAATAACTACTCACATAACATCTCACATGCTCTAGTCCTCCATTCGATCCACGCTACTGTTGCCACACGAAACAAATAAGAGTCAGCTCCTACTTGAAACTGCAGAAACCGGATACTCCGCTTTGGAGGTCAGGGCGGCGACTAATAGATCTAATCGACGAAAAGAAAGAAAACTAGGGTAAAAACTAGAAGAAATGTAAATTGTATTAGATTTGATTGTTTGATTCATCAATCGACTGTGACCTATATTTATATAGACAGCAGAACGTAGCACTTCGACACAGATATGAAAAATCTTTACAAAATAAATCAAATCACAAACTCTAATCGGAGACCATCTGATTTTTGTGACTTTATCCTTTTGACTTGAATTTCTTATGTCTTGCTCCTTCAATGCCTTCCCTCTCATTTCCATGCTTAAAACTCCCATGATCTTCAAATTTTTAAGTTTAGCTCCTTTCTTGCCTTGACCCTTATTGGGGTTTTATACCCCGGATACCGTGGGTCACCGGTTATGACCCATAAATTTGGATTCAACTAGTTCCCTCCAGTGGCAAATGATTGGGGAACCACACACCCCATTCCGTATACGGCCCCACCACTCTTGGCTAAAGGGGAGGGGCCACCTACCTAAAAATAATTAGAACCTGGAACGATCCGCTCCTCCATCTCCTCACGATAAGGGCTGATGAACAGGATTTCACCACCTGTCGACCCACTATGGCCCCTCCTCATAACCCAACAGGGAGCGTACCCAGGCCCCATTAGCCATACCCGAGGGATTTTAGCACCGGGAAAGGTTGGTAGGACCAGTCCCATGAAAGGTAGCAGTATTGAATGCCTGACATGATAAGACAGGACCGCATGCACAAATGCACCCCTAGCAGCAGGCACTTGAGTGGTGAAATCCGTCTCATCACCGAATGACAAAGTCGCTCCACCATGAAGACACACATAATCGTCACGATAACTCTGACGCTGAACAAGCATGCCCCGGTAAAAGCAAGCTTCTTCACGAAGGAACCGGTCCATCAGGGACCTGGACAGTCAATACCACGGTAAATATCCAGTACTAGGGGCTTCGCACACACCGAAAAGACGCCACTGACCACTGCAGCGCGGCGGGATAGGTCACCGTCTATCAGGAAGCACTGCACCCACATCTGCCAGTCACATACCGTAGGACGGTGCAGACAATAGGCTAGCTCGTCCACATCAGCCTCCATGTGGGAAGGCTTAGCGGCCAAGCAAAGTCAAATAAAACAAAGGTGGCTCCAAGAACCGTCCCAAGCACAGGCTTCACATTATTCATGTTGAAATGATGAAGAACATTTTCAATATAATTCTTTTGGCCCAAATACAAACATTATAGATTTTCTATCCCTGATTATTTTCATACCAAGAATTTTCTTCACAACACCAAGATCTTTCATATCAAACTAGCGGCTAAGTTGTGTCTTCAAAGCAGTGACTTCTTTCATCCTGTTAGCAGCAATTAACATATCATCAACATATAACAGCAAGTATGTATGTGATACATTAACAAACTTGAGATAAACACATCTATCATACTATGACATCTGAAAACCATTAGAAATCATAAATGAATCAAACCTTTTATATAACTATCTTAGAGATTGTTTCAGACCATATAGAGACTTCTTCAACCTATACACATAGTCTTCTTTTTCAAGAACAAAAAAACCCTCAGTCTTCCAATTCATGGAGATGCCAGCTTGAAACAAAGGACAACAACAAATTTCTCCTTCAAACACTCCTACAACACATTGTTCAAAAGTTGCAGATGAATCATGGACAAAAACGTACGATCTTTTCTCACTTCATCGGGTGTCTTTGCCTTTAGATCATTCTTCCTGAAGCCATCATGACATCATCCAGATTGTGATGCGCCATCACTGCCTGCATCTTTACTTGCCATAATGAGAACCACACGGCGAAGTCTAGCAATGGAAGATCGTACTTCATTGTCATCGATATGTGTGTGCCAACAGGGACCCTAGCACATGGATCACAAGAACAATGCAGTGGTACCATTTGTTAGCAAAAATACGACAACAAGAACAAATCAAACATAGAGATACACACAGATTTAACGTGAAAAACCTCTCCAACATGAAGGGAAAAAATCACGGGCGCCAGCTAGCAGAACTTCCCTATATCGTAGGAGATATTATAAAATTGCACACTAATACTCTCTCACTATGTGAAATTTTTTTATTGTAGGCTTATAAGGGATGGCTTAAGAGCTAGCTCTACCTACGTATATATAGGGGGAGTTCTTCCCTCCACCGCACCTAGCAATATGAGACTAAATAGTTTTAACCCACCATGGGCCGGAATCAGGGCCAAACCTTATGTAGTGGACCGTTGCAAATTTAGATCAAACAAATCAACATGAATGTCATTGATTCAGTGTATACATACTGTGGCTTATGAAGTACTGTATGAACACATCAACTGAACAAGAATAGAGTGCCGTTTGGATGTTTAATTGTTGGTAGTCTCATGCAGCGTTTTGTGAGAGGCTTCGGCTTCCTGTCGTTTATGGGGAACTCTAGCGTTGATCTGTCTGCCTGCAGTCGAGTGTTCTGAAGGTCCAAAGCACTCGAATAAAATGTTCCAAATTAAATACATTTGGCATTGGAATTTCCGGATCCTCAGATCAAAATCAACAGGTTCATTTTGAACTGCTATAAAATGCAAAAAAGCTATTTTTCTTCACGGATCAGATATCACTTTTGTTAGGACCGTTGCATATTACCACATCAACTCAACAAAGGAATATGATCAAATTTATAGGAAACAAATCATGCACATCACCCTCATCCCATAAATAAAAAATCAAGAACCAATAGGAACCTAGGAAAAAACCAGAATGGGCTATGAGGGCGATAAAGAAAAAAACAGAATGAGATAGAGGAAGGGCCGTAAGCTAGTTACTAGATAAACAATGTAAAACTTAAGCAAACACAAAGCAGCGCATACTTAATGAAAAATCAAAGCAAACAACATACACTTTGGGTCATATGACACATAAGCTTTGGCCCATTTGTCATGACAAATGACCAGAGATGGCAGCTAGTTGCATCACGTACAGTAAGTGGTCAATACGTTACTACTCATCTGGCTGAGATGAGAATACTCAGTTACTCTGAACATATAGGCCTTAAACTTTATGTTCATATGACCCAATGCGTCAAGTACAATGGGCCTGGGCTGTTGACCTATAAGTACAAAACCAATGGAAAATGGGCAAGGTAAATGGGAAGGACTGCCGGTAACCCCCCAAGTTGTGGTGAGATTTTAAAATAATAATTATTTATGTGATTTTTGGAATGTATAGATAATGAAAAAAAGTAAACTAATGTGATGAGAAAGATGATGATGTGTACACATTGCATATCAATAGAATTGCTATTAAGAACTTATAGTGGATTATGAAGGCGATGTGACAGATGATGTGTACACCATACATATCAAGATAATTGCATTTAAGGATATGTAGTGAGTATGCAATTTTTTATAGAATTTATAGGTAATAAAAAAATAGCTAGTGGAAGGTGATAGTGTTAGACTTGTAATTAGGCTCCTGGTGGCCTATTAGTCTTGTATTAGGCCTTTTAGACTGAGTGCCCATGTAAGCCCAACGTGAGTTAGTGTTTTGCCTAGAGTTTGCACACCCTGCCGCCTCCTATATGTATTGTGCCTACGGCTATGGTTAATCATCGATGATTATCCCTCTAATCTTAGTTTTGTGCATTAATTGACCATTAATAATCAAGTTTTTGTTGAATTTGATCCCTATGGTCTTTCCATAAAGTATCTTCGCACACAGAGTGTGATCATCAAGTGCAATAGTACTGGGTGGCTCTATCCTCTGTGGCTTCCAGCATCTTCGCTATCCCATGCACTGCTTATCGGTGCCACGCCCTCCACACTTTGGCATTGTCACCTAGGTCATCTCGGTTTTGATGCTTTGTCTTGGTTAATTCCTTCATGTAATAAGCATGAATTGACACCTTATGTCATGCTTGTCAGTTAGGTCACCATGTTCGACTCCCATTTGCTACCTCGCAGTCTCATACTACAAATAAGTTTGATCTTATACATTGTAACTTGTGGACCTCGCCTGTCCGAAGCGTGTCCGGTTCAAATACTACCTCATCATTCTTGATGATTACTCCCACTACTGTTGGACTTTTCCTCTATGCCGCAAATCCGACACATCCTAGACCCTATGAAACTTCATGTGTTGGCCAAACCTTAGACCCTACAAC
>VSTD030001814.1:0-12565 GCA_008808055.3 Sporobolus alterniflorus | reverse complement strand
GGCTGAGTGACATCATAATGTATTCTATGTTTTCTTTTAGCAAATCCACACAAGCAGCGACAAATTTCACTACTACCCCTCCTTATAAATAACCCTCTACTCAACCGCTGCGTTCTCGCACATCGTTACCGCAAAACAAAGCGAACGAAGACACTAAAGAACTCAAAGCCAGAAGCTCTGAGAAGAAGAGTGCAAGAACAGCTGAAGCAATGAGGCCCGGACCAGGGTTCAATGCGACAGCAGCGACGGCCGTGACCGCCCCGGCGGCCGCCGGAAGCGTCGTGCATTCCGCGTGGCACTCGCCGGTGCCGTACCTATTCGGCGGCCTGGCCGCGATGCTCGGCTTCATAGCCTTCGCTCTCCTCATCCTAGCGAGCTCCTACTGGAAGCTGTCTGGCTACCTGGAGGGTGGCGCCGGCCGTGGTCATGATGACGGTTCCATCGCCGACGGTGGGAAGCCGGCGGCCTCAGAGCTGCCACCGCCAATATCTGAGAAGAGGATACTGGTCATCATGGCCGGAGACGTGAAGCCGACGTACCTAGCCACACCGATGTCGAGCAGGGCGTCTTCCTTTGGGGACTGTAGCAGCAAGGGCGACGAGGAGGGCGAGAAGAAAGTGCAAGAAGTCGCCATGGCCAGCATCAAGAATGCTGAGGATACCGGTGAGCACAGTGGGAGCCTGAGAGAAAGTGAGGAGCACCACATCCCATAGGTGTGAGTTTTACTCTTCAGCTGTTTAGTTCTAGGTTCCGTTCGATTTTTGGTTCGTGCGTCATCATTGGGGAGGTGCCACCGGAACAGAGCACAGCAGAATAATCTCGTTTCGGTTATTGCTCAGAGAGGAGCAGAGCACTGCACGGGCACCGAGAACCATCTCCAAGGGAACCCCAATCCATGTCATAATTTTGCTGGGCTGTCTGTAATTTTTTCAATGACGAACAGATAGCGGGGTCGCCAAGACTCAAGAGGCGGCAATTCTGTTCTGTTATCTGTTTTTTTTTGCTACGATGAGAATGGAATTATAACATGAGAATTGTTGCAGCTTGCCTTTTGTTTCTTGAGAAAAGTTGGCGCTTTTTCACCTTTTGTTTTTGCTCGCTAGTGAATGGAAATGGGAATATATTTTTTTATCCCATCTTTAATTTTCTCCTCGTCAGTGGCCAATTGGATTGCTTGTGTAGAGTGTCTCGATGCGTGCGAGTGGGAGTCAGGTAGGGGACACACTTTGCATGTAGGGGCAGAAGAGTAAATCAATGGAAAAGCGGATGAGGATTGTTTGTTTCAGGTAGGACGCTGTGCGTCGAGCGAAGGGCATACTGATGGTTGCGAATATATTATGATCAGCTCAGCAGCAACCATGAACAGGATAAATATTCTCCTTTTGGAGAAGACTTGAGCTGCTGATGTTTCCCTGGTGGCCTGCTGTTGTTTTCTGAATGTGCAATCAGCCAAATCCGGGAGACAGGGCATAGTGAACAGATTCCCGACGAAGATGTGTGAGACAGGAACCATGATGTTGACATGGACACATCTGCCAGGCGAGCTACATACATGCAAGAGCTTTCTTTGCAAAGAAAACAGCTTCTGAAATGCCGGCCTCCCTAAAATCTCCTCTGCTTATTACTTGAGTTGCTGACGAGAGAGCCATTTTCTCGTCGTGTGGCGCATCAGTAGCACGCCGCAGTGGCTATCCATGCCACGCACGAGGGGAGGACGAGGACGACGTCCCGGGGAGGTCCGGCCACGCCTTTATTTTCCCGGTTCAAAATTTTCTGCGATCTGGACGCCTAGTGGTTGGCGATTTCTGGGAACAGGCCAGGAGCGCAAAAGAGACGCGACAGCCAAGCTAGAGAGAGTAGTACACGCACGATTGGTGGATGGACCCAAACAACAATTAGCCAGAGCAAGCATAGGCAAATGTGCTGCTGGTGCTTGAGGTCATCTTTCCATCCAAGTGAGGGCCACATGCAGATGAACTCCCACTGGAACGGAAAAGCCATCTTTGTAGCTAGACAAAGTTTTCTTGGATTATATATAATTAGAGGATCAGTGATGCTAATGGCCTTTCGGGATATATACCGGGGATTTTGAGGACAGGTAATTGCGTCAGGCAATGCAAGCTGGACAGCGATGAGCGCTAGCTGCATGTGGATCTGAGGCTGCACGTACGGCCGATTCGATGGAGCTGTCAGGTGACGAACTGAGACGACGGCGATGGCCACCGCGCGCGGTGCGCCCCGTATAATTTGCCGCCGCATGCCCAGGCCAGCATCACGGGCTTTTATCTCTGTCTCCAACTTCGTTCTCTTCAGCATTTTCGTCCAGGACATAGGAGGAATCGCTCGACTAGCTCTCCTGACCAGATAAAGAGTGAGCAGTTCATGAACAGCAGAAGCGAGCGCGCCTGCAAGACCACCGCCGCACCGGTCTTGAGGCCCCCCTCCCTCCGTGCATCGTCCCGTGGGCGCGGCGCCACTTCCACGCCGCGTCGTCGAAGAAGCTCAAAGCAATACCCGGCCACGGAGCGCGCGACGTGCGTGGCCGCCCGCGTACCAATCCCGCGGTATGTAGTGGATGGAAGCGCTGAGCCGGGCCTCTCGTCTCGTCCAAATCCACCTGCCCGTGTCGCGTGCGTGGCCACCACCCGGCCTGGCAGTGCTGCCGATCGAGCACGGACCGGCTTTTCGGCATCCGTTTCGTTCGCCTCATAGGTGAGAGAGAGAGCACCGGCAACTTTCACCAGAAGACGTGGTGGTTAATTTGATAATGGAATCACTACTGTCGAAGCGTCGAACCAAGAGAAAATCGACGCTTCTTTCCGGTGCGAACCACGGTGAATGAAAACGAATCAGAGGCGCGTGTTTCCGGAGCAGAGGTGAATGCTTCTGTTCGGAAGAGGAGCAGACAGGTTTCAACGTGAATCGTCACTGCGGAAGAGCGTGGCTCGGCCTCTGGTGGTAACGTTGAAGGCAGTCCTGCCAGGCAATTTTCAGAGATGGTCAAGCAAACAAGCGTTAAAGACTTCATTGGTTGAATATCCTGTGCAACTATTTTTTTTTGTAATCACTGAGCAAATAAACTAACAAAGTTTAAAAAAATATAACAAAATCATACATATTTTTAGATCTTACTCTATCTATATATATAAAATTTCAAGATTAAATTTATAGAGACAGATCTAAACTAGAAAATTTGTCAGAAATTTCTCTTTTTTATTATAGCTATGATATAATGAATTTGATCTTAAAATTTTCTGCATAGATGGAGTATGATCTGAAGAACATGTGTGAAATTTTTTCATATTTTTTTGTTAACTTTGTTAGTTCATTTGCACATAGTTTATACAAAAAAATTAGTTACGCAGGATATGTTCCATGGAATGAAAGGTTGTCTAAACACTCAGCCATTCCAAAGCATGTCCATTGCGCTCGCGACGAATGGCCCATTTCCACGTTTCCAGCGAGGCCTAGAATGGAGCCTGGCAGTATAGTTGACTACCTGGGTCGGGCTAAATGGGCCAACATGAGGCCCGGCCATTTCAACCCGGTCTAGAATGCAAACGAGACATGTCTAAGCGCACGATTGGCGTGCCTGTCCGAGCATGGCCTGTTTAACTAAGCTCGGCTAGGCACGACGTCTGGCCCGTGAAGAACGATCCGACTCATCAATTAAAATGATTACTATTTTGATATTTACAATGAACTAAGTGTTTTTAATTCTGTTTTTTATTAAAAATCAAAGGAGAAAAAACTAAGAATATAAAAGTCAACTGGGTTTATACGTGGCATGGATGGCCCGTCGGGGCGATGTCTGGCCCAATCCGTGTAAAACAAGTCGTGTCATACTTGGGCCGAATCAGCTAACCCACAGGACAACCAATCGCGCATTCAAGCAAATAAAATTGCCCCTGCCGAGCCTGGATGAAGCTGATACAGGAAACCAAACACACCCTAGCTGCAGCAACCTCTTGCATAAGAATGCAAAACAAGGATAGTAGACGGAAGGAAGAAAGGAGGGGACAAGTTTGGATAGAATTGTGATCGCATCGTTTCTCACTTTCTTTGTTGGTGTACTATAGCTCTTTTGCTGATTCGTCTGGTGCCTTTGAAGGCTTGTGACGTTGGCAAGAAAAAAGGGGGAGAGGTGGTAGCGCGGTAGGAATGAGAATGACGGACGGAGACACGGCTGGATCGGCCACTGCAAAATAGACTGGGCCAGCGATGGAGAATAATGCGGAAGATAGAGAGAGACGACTGGATTGTGCATGAAGGAGAAGCTACATTGGTGGTGCTTCACCTGTTCACACATCAATTTGTCTTTTTTGGAGAAACCTCAATTTGTTGATGCTGTTAATGCCAAGTACTTCTTGGGACCATCTCTTAGCCACTTCGTACCAAACTGAGTGGATGTATTGTGGTAGGGACAAAAATTGATCACCCGAAACATTGACAACCTGAAGTACGTGTCGAATCTTTGTACTAGGAAGGTCCGTTGGCATGTCATCAAACCCCTTATCTCGTTATCTGGCGTATGGTGATACGTGACAGGCCGGCGATCGGTAGTTGCCAGCGTGTGGTGGGCTGGTCCAGCCCTCCGGTGAATCTCATGGTTCACTAGCAGGAAGGCCACGGATGGCAGTGCGCCATGGGTAAGTGCAAGGTACGCATCCGCAGACTTACTCTGGCTCCAGGGGTGATCGTCGATGCGATGAGTCACGAAGAGAAGGACGCCGGTTTTGAGGAGACAAGATGGATACTTGACCGCAAATGCCACCATCGCACCATGGAGGTATCAGTGGCATCCTCCTCGACTTGGCGTTCACACCTGCACATCCATGTTGTGGAGTCTCAGCTTAGGGGAAGATTCTGGGCGGTGGATTGTGAATAGGAAACTGAGCCAGACGATGAGGCAATTGATCAACTATCTCATTCTCTGAATAAGATGGTGTTCTCTTCACCAACAGGCTCGCTTGGTTTGTTGTTGAGTTCTGTATCCAACTGCTCAGCATCATCGGAAGTGCTCAAGCAACAATCTGTGAGCAGGAGTGTGGGTTGTGCAGTTTCCAGCTACTCAGGTCGATCGAAGCAGTCACAGATAATCAGGGTGAAACCCAAGTCGTGGGTAGGCTCTCTGCCATCGCCTAGGGTTTCACCGAAAGTTTCTTTAGGTGATGCCATGGCGAAGGCAAAGGTGCTCTGTTCTCCATCTTCAGTTCAGTCTCTAGCGAATAGTCGGGGCTCTGCCGTCCAACATCCTTCATCAGAGATGGGGAGGTAACCAGTTATTCAATCTGAAATTAGAGGAGCAGGCAATGCGACTCGTAATTAAAATTAAAACAAAGAGTTTTGTCATCCTTGGGCCACGACAGAGAACGGGGTATCGAAGGGGGGAAAGGAGTTGTTGGGCATGTATCCTAACATGTCATACCGTCCTGTTCCAGGATTGGTAGCCTTGTTTGCCAAGACGGTCGTTGACACCCAAAACCCTAGGGCACCTCATTCTCGACCCCTTGCTGCCTCTGGTTTCTCTTACGCCACTATTGTTAGGCCTCCAGCCATGGACAGCGGCAGGTTCAATGGCGGCAACAGGGGCACAAACCATTGCTTTGGTGTCGCTCCATCAGTGCAAGGAAGCGGACAAGGCTCGTCATTCATCTGGGGTGGTTTTCAGTCGGGGGACCAAGGGTTCCACCCTAGCTATGCTGGTCGAGGTTCCTACACATGTTTTGGTGGTGGGCGGTATGGTGGGCGAGGTAGACCAGGTGGGCGGCCACCGACGCACCATCCTGGTTTCGCAACGCAAAGAGGTAGAGACAGTGGCGGGGTAGAAGCTCATCAAGGGCAGGTAGCTGGACAAGGGTGGGGTGTTGGTGGGTTTGATGCATGTGTATCTGCCGACAATGGGAGAATGGAACAGTCAGCTCATCAGTCAGCTTGGGCCAGTATTCCGCACGAGGCCAGTCATGATAAGTCGGATAAGGGAAATGGGCAGTTAGCTGCGCCTGGAGTTCAAGGGTAGCTGTGAGTTGGAGGTAAAAAAAATTCTATCCCTGAGCACGCTGCTCTATTGTTGCAGTAAGCTTTTGAGGCTATGAAGGACGAGTCTGGGTTGCCCAAGAAGGAGGTTGATGGCACATAGGTGGACAAAGGCAAAGGGGTGTCTGAATCTAAACCGTTGGTAAAGCAAACTAAACCGGCAGTCATAGCTGAAGAACCTAAGAGTTTAAAAGAAGCTGAAATCATAGGTGTGAGTGGCAAGGTGCCTTATTGCTACCATTGCAAAACTAAAGCCCATGCAATTGAAGTGTGTCATGTAACCATGTATTGTGACATTTGTGCATCTTACTATCATGTTAGGCCCAGGTGTCCCAAATTTTGGGCTGTTAAACTTGCTGCAATGTCATGTGGTTATGTCATGGAAGGGCTTGGTTTCTTTCATATTCCTTACGAGCTATCGCATAAGCAGCATAGTGAGTCCCGATCTGTGCTAATCAGAGTGTTGGATGGAAACCTGTCAATTCATAATGTGGTTTCAGAGTTGAAAAGACTCATTCTGGGGTCGGACATGGAACGTGGAGGACACTGCAAATAACACTTTCAAGACAATGTTTCCATCGAAGTTGGAGCTGTTGCGGATGGTTGAATGGGGAGTGGTTCACACTAAATTTTAGGAAGCTAAGATAAAGATTGAGGAGAGGATGGTTGACAGCAAGGTTAAATTAGTATTGCCAAAGGTTTGGATACAATTCACGGGGCTGCCACCTCATCTATGGGATTATCTGATCTTATGGGCAGTGGGAGTCACCAAAGATGTGGACATGGAGTTTACTAGGTAGCTTAGCATTAGTCGAGTTCAGGTGATAGTCATGAATCCTAATCTCATACCTCACACGGTTAATATTGTGATTGGTGAAGGCTTGTATGAACTAAAGCTTTGGGTGGAGATGAACACAGAGGTAGGCAACCCTCATCTGTTGGAGATGGATGATAATCATGGGGGTGACAGCTCAGGCCATAGGAAGGATAAAGACTTCAATCTTAATGAGAAGCAAGCAAATTTTGGGCCAAAAACTAGCTCTGGTGGTTCTTCTAATAATTCCAAAAGTATGAATGCAAGATTAGGCAAGAAAGTGTCCAAGCTCCTACAATGTTTCTCATACAAGTGCCACCTAGATTTCAGATCTGTAAAGTCCGGCAGTGATAGTACGACAAGGGGAACTCACAGGTAGTGTCAGATTGACTTCAAGTTCATTGGAAAAGTTGCAGCCCAACGAGAAACAATGGCAAGACTTCGGCGATAGATTGTGGAGGCTGCAGATCAAGTTTCGACGTGATTCTTTTTTCTATGGTTAGGTATTTGGCTTCTCATGACCGGCACATGGTTTAATTTGAAGGTAGGGCTTCAGAATAGAGGTGGCGGCAACAACGGGCAGCGGCAACGGTGGTGGAATTAGGGTAGCGGCTATAGTTCAATTTTGAGTAGAAATTGGCATGGGAATGCGTGGGGGAGGTGCACACAAACTTATAGGGGTGTGGGAGAAGTCCGAAAGCTTTATGATTCGAGTTAGAGATAAAATCTGAATTTAATTGAAAAACAAAATCCCACAAAATCCGGAGATTAGGGTTTGTTTCGAATAAAATTGAGGGTGGGGGTTGCAAGAGGAAAGTCGTGTGCATCCGTTTTGGTTATCCCACATAGAAAAACAAGATTGTGTGGGACTCTCCATGAGAGGCGACCATGGCCGGTCATGGAAGTGCTCACTGGAGAGGGGAGAGAGGGGGAAGGAGAGGGGGAGAGGAGGGTGCGGCTAGGGCACCATGGGGAGAGGGAGGTCTGCATGAGGGGGAGCCATGGGGAGGGCTTGGTCTTTCTCCTGCTGTTCGTGAGCTGCTATGCTCTGTGTTTTGTGCTGACCGTGAGGTAGAAGAAGGAAAGAAGAGAGAAAAAGAAAAGAAGGAGAAGGGAAAAAAAAGAAAAGGAGAAAAAATTGTAAAAATTTCTAAAATCTGAAAATTTCCACAGAGAAAAATAAAAGTTAATTTATGGAGTTGGTCTAAAAATTATTATTTATTTTTTTAAAATATAGATATATGCCTAATTATAAATAGATAAATAATTAGGGGCTTATCTTTAATTAAATTAAACAAATAGATTAAGATGTAAAATATAGAAAATTCGTGGAATGAAAAGAACTATTTTTTTATACCGAATACTTGGTTAAAAATAATTAAATAAAGAGTCAGAAACTATTTTATGAAAAGGAGTTTTAGAAAAGATTTTATAATTATTTTCTTTGAAGAAAAGATTGGGCTTAAAATGGATTATCTAAAAAGACAGGGGCATGCAAGTGGTGCGACTGGGCTGGCGCATTGGGAAAAAAATGGGTTACAGTACTGGGTCGGTGCAGGAAGAGGAGACGAGATGAAAAATAAAATAAAATAAAGTATGGACTAACTGCAGGGAATTTAACCAAAAGAGCTAATGAAATATAGAAAGGGGTTTCTAATGCCCAGAATTTAAGATTTAAATGAAATTTGATTGTATTCAAATGAATCCTATTCAGAACCTAATTCTAGATCACACATCAATACAAGAATAAATGCAAGTCAGCATGAATGCAGCAATTAATTATAAAAGCCTAAATTGATTTAATAATTTTAGAAAATAATCTTTTGCCTAAATAAATTTGAATCTCTTCTAAATTTTAGAAAATAATTTTAACCTATTGATATAAAGTTTTAAAATTTAGTGAATTTTAGTCACATTTCAAATTTTGTAATTTTGAGGGTGTGACAGTTCAGCATCAACGCATCAAGCATGTGGAGATTGATCTTCATTTTGTCCGAGACAAGGTTACCGTTGGTCAAGTCCGCCTCCTCCATGTCCCGACGACATCGCAGTTCACCGACATCTTCACGAAGTGGCTCCCCTCCTCGGTGTTTAATGAGTTTCGGTTCAGTCTCAACATCTACAGTGGCTGAGTTATGACTACGGGAGATGTTAGAGAATTGTAATAATATTAGTCATAAGTGTTGTCGGACCACCTCCTGCGTGAGTATTAGGTCTAGCCCATAGGGACTATCTTAGGGGCCAAAAGCACTAGGGGCTGCCGCCCTAGTGTTTTCCCCTAGGCGCCGCCACCCCCTGAGTCTCTCAATCCCTATATATTATACTCTTCATGACTCAATACATCCATCTAATTTCGCGACAATCCCTCTCCACTAACACTTATGTTATCAAATGCAAGTATCAGTTGGTATTCCTTCAGTCATTGTTCATTTTTTTCCCTGTAATGAACTCTGAAATCTCACTACAATTGACAGTTTAGGAAACAAATGAGCAGAAAATATGATATTTAACAGAGAGGAGTTAACGGTTTTATCTCTCTAAATTTGTGATGTCATTTGGAAAGACATGTAGTTTTAATCCTAATGGGGTTGGTTCTGAAATTGCTAGTGCTTGCCCCCACTTCTCTATAAAGTGATGGTTTATCATCATCGATTATTCAGTACCTGCTAGCTGCTTGTTCTGAACTTGAGTATTTCCTGATAACTGTAGTACACTATGCTCTATACCTCTACAAATTTGGTAAATGCAACTGTGGTTTCCATATGGGACCCTGATTGTGTTCAGACCTGATGAGTGTAGCCTTGGAATTTATGTCTAAGCATTGGAGACTTCATTTATTGTTTCTGTGCTGGTGTTCTAAACTTCTAACACCACTTGGACCCAAAAGTAAAAAAAAACTGGGGATCATGCCATGTTTAAAGGGCATTGATGCGTGACAAATTGCTTATGATTGATTGAATCAACCTCCAGAATATTTTTGTGTTTTAATGGTCAGTTGGTTTAGTCTTGCTCTCCTGCCTGTTTCTGGACTCTGCAAAGCTGGAACTATATCGATTGTGGATTCATGTATCTGAAATGTTCAGTGACTGTATTTTAATTTTGTCCAGGTCAAGTGATTAAGGGTTGGGATCAAGGCATCTAAGACCATGAAGAAAAGGGAAAATGCTGTTTCTCTATCACTGATGCCTGTGGGCTGAGCCTCCTGTTTCTCAGGCAGTCTCGTACCCTTTAGCTGATGGATGGCAACGGCCACACCGTCAAAATCCACGACGGGCATCTCCCTGCACAGAAGCACAAAGCCATCTCCAAACAACACAAAAGCTAGCAACATTCCGATTGGATCACAGCACACTGAACACTTACCGCAGATGTTATCAAACTATTAAAATGGTAAGTAGTATTTCCATGAAACTGTTGTTAACATTTTTAAAACACAAATAAATATTAGTTCCAGGATACCAATTTATTTTCAGAAGATTGTCCTCTAACAAACCTCAAGGCCTTTATCTTGCTCCAGAGCAAGGCCGGGACCATTATATATGTGTTTCATCAGCAATGTGCAAGATTTATTAGGATAAAAATGAACCCTGTTGTAGTGCACTCCAAAGCGGCATGGCCCTGTCTTAAGGTGAAATGGACAATGGGCCTTATCCTACAAATAACATCAATGGAAACTTAATAATATCAAAGGATAGCAAAAATGTCAAGTAGAAAATAAGTTGTATTTGCTATGAACTGTAGCAAAAGAACGAAAACTCTACATCTTTCCTGCTCTAACAAAAAGAAAAATAGAGCATGTCCGTTCTGTTCCAAAATTTAGAGTCTCCTGAGCAACTTTTGCAAGTACTTGTTGGGCTGACAAGGAAAGTTCTCTCCTCTAGGAAACAATAGATATAGACTGTGGGGGGGACGGATTCGATGTAGGTCTCTTCCTGTGAACTGTTCAAAGCAATTTTCTCCGACTATATTAAACCACATATATCTAGAGGACAGAATCAACCGACTAAACACAGGAGAATCTACCAGCTTACACAATACACGAGAATCACAAGATACTTGGCATTTGTGATAAATATTGCAACTACCCATGCACCACTACATAGTTTCACAAAATGAACATGTTAACATCCACATCATATCATCCCATAAACCACGGATTGTTAGAAGTCCGGCATAAACACTCATCATAATAGCAGAAAGAAGCACACATCTACTGTAATTAAGCAAACAACTAGAAGAGCAAATGGGAAGCTAAACTAGGGAAAGGGCGCAGGAAGAAACCTTGCAATGAGGGGCCGCCCTCGCCGCCTCCTCCTCCTTCGCGGCAGCCTTCTTCGCGGTGGCCTTGAGCCACCACCACTCGGCTTCCTCGAATGCTTGACGCGCATGCTCGAACTCCTCGGCAGCTTGGGTCACTTTGTACTCCAGGAGGTGGCGACAGGGAGGATGGTGTGGGGTCGAGCGGCACCGGGGCAGGGCGGCGACAAGGAGGATGGCGATGAGGCTGGCTCAACGGGCCGTGGACGAAGGGCGGTGGCCCGCTCAGTGATGGGTGGCTCGACAGGGCCGGTGGATGGGGTGAACGTCATCGGGAGATCTGGGCGTGACCGGAGAGGGAAGGGAACCGACGATAAACACTAACGATGAGCGACGATGAATGTGAACAGTAACAAATTGATGATTAGATTCGACATGGTATATTGGACACTAAGTTTAATGTTAATTACAAGACTGCCATCGTATATGATTACCAAAACACCTTTATACTCGTATACTACTCCTTAATATACTACCATACTACCTTAATTAAAAAAAGTAGTATAAACCATTTTCAACCGTTAGATCTATTCATACTACTTTAGTGTCAACTTTAGTGTCAAAGTAGTATAGCACACTGTAAAAGTCCTCTTTTAGCTAGATAATCAAAATTTAAATAATCAATGACAATCAAAACCATTAATTCTTAAATAGTGATATGTCCTATCCTAATAAAAGTTTATAGAAGTAAAGGCTGGCCATGAGTTTGCCTTTCATGTATGGTTTAGTACAAATTTGGCCTCCTAAGCTTCGAGAGATCAATTTTGAAAATCAGCTAAAGATTATCGACCTTGCAGCACTCTCTTGTTGCTTCTTGTTTCTTAATTGGTTAAATAATTTTTATTGGACGCATATCTATTGCAAATTCATATTTGAGTGCAATCCTTCAAAGTTGTAATGTTTTTTTAGGGGAAAACAGTAGGGAAAGCCCCTACTGTGATAATATATTAATTAATTAATATATAAGAAAAAAAAACAACTTTACAAGGGGACAGAAGGCCCCAAAGAAAAAGAAGTAAAAAAACTGCACTCAGACAGGCTTGAACCTTGGCTCTGTTTGCTTCTGAGAGCCTATACAATTGCTGCTTTACCGTATGAGAAATTTTTTCCTTCCTCGAAGAAAGAAGTCAAAATTGTAATGTTGGATCTGACACAGTGGGTTTAAATTTAGGGACAGTAGAGGCCCTTATGAATGTGGTGTCAGGTGCTGGAAATTTACGATGAATAACGCCTTCTCCAGACCACTTAAAATCTGATCCCATCATTCTCTAATTCGACAGCACCTGTTACAGAGATGTAAAACTTATCAGCATTTCTTCTGCTGATTTATGTGTTTGTTTATTCGGCTGCAGGAAATTGCCAAAGATTCAGTATTGTCTAGATGTAAGATCATTGCTG
>VSTD030001813.1:0-12565 GCA_008808055.3 Sporobolus alterniflorus | reverse complement strand
TCCTCCAGCTCCGAGGAGGATGAGAGGCCCAAGCGCAAGACAGGCGACTTCACCGGCCTTTGCCTCATGGGCAAGTCGTCACGGCACATCTCCGACTCTGACTCCGATGTAAGTGATGACTCATCTCCCGAGAGTCTTTCTTTGTGAGTCGCCGAACTTGAGAATGTCCTTTATAACCAAAACAAGTTGCTTGGTAAGGTTTTTCATGAGAACAAAAAGTTGGATCTTGAGCTTGAGAGTTCTTTTTCTGAGATTGCTTCTCTTCGATCCGCACACGATGATATGAGTGCCAAGCCATGTGATAGATGTACTATGATCATGGTTAACTATATGGATCTGTGGCTCATTCACTCGCATGTTGCTGGTTTGCTTGATAGTGCTAGATTGGAACTTAGAGAGCTCAAAACTCATTCCACACTATTGGGTGCATGCACTAGTTATCCGTTGCTTAGATCTGATTTGGAGGCTGCTGCCATTGAGATTAAAGATCTTAAGCACAAACTTGATCATTCTTGTAGTTACACAGTCTTGTCCCCTCCTTGTGAAGCATGTGTCTCTCTCAAGGGTAAGCTTTTCCATGCTACCAAAGAGAACACTGAGCTTTAGTAGGAGGTTGCCTATTTAACTGTACGTCTTGAGAAAACTGCTTTGAGTGAGAAAATGATCGAGGAGGATTTGAGTCGGGTTGAGGAGAGTGCAACCAAATCCACATAAAGATTGTGTGTTGGGTTTGATAGATGTGAGAAGAAAAGTGAGAAGAGTGCTTCTAGGTTTATTCCTAGCTCCAGCTACCATAAAGAAGAGGAAGCACTCAAACCAACCAAAGCCCATTACCCATCTAATCCGAAGCCATCCTTCAATCCAAAGAGAGAAGTAAGGAAAGAAACTCCTAAGCCGAGAGATGAAGCTTTTATTTGCATATTTTATGGTTGTGCTGGTCACTTGGATGAGTTTTGCTTCCGGCAGAAGAGAATTGAGAGGATGCGTGTTGAGTATGCTAGAGACTCATATCGTGATGAGTTTATCGATTTTCCGCCTCATTCTTATTCTCATGCTCCGCCTCGCTTTTACTCTCGTGCTTCTCCTCGCACCTTCTCACGTGCTTTGCCTCACACTTCTTCTGGTGCTTTATCTCAGTTCGCTCATGGACCCAACCATCACTCATATGGTTTTGGTCCACGAGAGAACCGCTTTGAGCCTAGACAATTTGGTTATGGCCCACATCCTCATCGTGGTGACCATTTCCCGCATAGGCCTGGTTTTCCCGCTGGAGGGTCATTTCTCCACTATGAGTCGAGACACTTGGATGGTCCACGCTCTCTCCATCATGGTTCACGTCCTACTCGGCCAAGTGGTGAGGTGCAAAGGGCTGTGAAAACCTCTTCTGGTCGCATGGTTAAGTGCCGGATTTATAAGATTTATCTCACTAACCCCAGCACTGAGTCATCGACCTTTTCTCATCCTATGTAGGTGATGGACGGAAGCTTAGAGGACACGTGCCAACAACTTTGCTTTGTTACTTGTACTCTCATTAATATGTCATGTTTGATTTCTTTAGTCACCTGACTAAAGTTTAATGGCTAAAGTTTAGTGACTAAGATATAGTGAATAAAGTTTGGTCAACTTGTTTGGTTCCAATGACTAAAAGTGATTAATTTTTTTTGTAGAAAAACTTAAATACATCTAATATATGTAAAATAGTCAAATATTTTTTAGGGTATTGAATGTCTTTATTATCTTTTAATCATTTTATTCACCCTCTTGATGACTAATGGATTAAATTTTAGTTGACATTTTAATCACCCTTTTAGTCGCCCTGTTTGGTATTTTATGACTAAAAGTGATTAAAATAGTCACTAAATTTTGATTAGGGAAAACCAGATAGGCGCTTAGTACACAATACAAATTTGGACATATGCACGCACACAAACAACTCTGCCTTAGGTCATGTTTGGTTACTTTAATCATATGACTAAAGTTTAGTCACCTTATTTGGTTCTAGTGACTAAAACTATTATAAAAAGACTTACATACCTCTAACAGATGTAAATAGTCAAACACATTTTTAGGGGTATGGGAAGTATTTTTTACATTTTAATCACTTTTAGTCACCCTCTTAGTAATTAATGGACTAAAATTTAGTTAACATTTTAGTCATCACGTTTAGTATTTTAATGACTAAAAATAACTAAATTTTAGTGAGAGGAAACCAAACAGGACCTTAATTGGGTGGCGAGGCCCATGCTTAATTGATCATGCAAACTTGAGCGTCGTAACGCTCAAAAGACTATGCGCACGGGAGGATCGTCAAAAGGGCCCGGGACCTGCACGGGAGCCCTACAGCTTCCCCGGTTTAGATGGGTTCTTAGATCTGTAGATGGGCCGGAAAGCCTAGATGCCCGTCAAAGCCCATCTTAGTCCATCCTACAGAGTGACAAGGAGAGAGAGACGCACGTGGACTCCCACCACCGGGCCTCTTCCGGCGGCTCGACGTCGTCCGGCGACGGACGCGCGAGTGCTATGCAGGACCTCCAGGAGAGCGACCACTCCCCGGTTTCGTGTTTGGACGCCAGATGGAGCTTGTTTGTTGTGCCCGTGGCTCTCCGTCCTTCCAACTTTCCCCTCGTCGCTGCGCCGCCGGTGGTAAGGTAGTCCAATCCCTTCTCCGATTCGTCTAATTCCAGGATGCGGAGGCTCCGAGCAGGCCTCTTGTTTCCCACTGATTTGGATAATCTGGCAAGCAATGGCTTATGATAAAAAATGACGAGGCATGGATATTCACCTATGCATACATAGCTTTTTTCTCAACTAGTTCTATAACAACACCCTGTAGTTGTCCATCTTGCTGCCACATATCACTGAACCAGCCTAAACTCTTAAGTAACACAACCTTTCCCCTGTATTCTGTGCTGGGATATGGTTCGCAGAAGATATCAGCTTGTTTCTTATTATGTACAATGTAGATTGCAAAAGGATTAATGCTTTTCTGGTATCATACAAAGCTTATGAAATTGTAAGTTGTTCTCTGTCAGGTACATTGACCACTGGAAATTCGTTACAGCAAATTATGCATAAATTGGTCCCTTATTTTATTAAAACATCACCACAGGATGCCTGATGTTAGTACTATGAACTTGACAAATAGCATCCGTATGAAATTATGTAGACTGGCCATACAGGGTATCAAGTTCACAGAGGTCAGTTAGATCAGTGTGGCTGCCGTGCAATACATGAAAAAAAAATTAGAATTTTGTTCCTTGGGCTATGATATTACATCTTTGCAGCAGCGGCACTCCACATACAAAATTATTCATTTTGCAGAAAATTTATTGGATTGGTACGCCAGCACAGGTACATGGATATAGTTTAAATAGTGTACTAAACTTTGTTGCGATGGCCGATGGCAAGAATCAGAAAATGAATTGTGAAGAATAGTAGCACAGTCACATCTTATCACACCAAAAAAAAAATCTCTCCAACCAGTTAATATTCGAATGTAAAAAAAATCATCATGGCTATATTTTCTCGTTACATGGCACACAATTTGCTTTGAGTATTTCTTCTAGATCATGGCCTCTCTGTCACATGTATTTATCTATCTATTTCCAATCTGATTTTGTATCCTTGCTATCAGCAGCCTCTTTCCTCTTTGCCATGAGGAACTCAAGCAGATCCTGCAGTACAACATCACTGTCCTCACTTCTCATTAGAACCTCAGCAACCTCCGCAGGTGAGACCATCACCTCCTGAATCAGCTGTTCAATCCTAGGATACATAGCATGGTTTTCAACTGAGTGGTAGTTCCTAGCCAGAATGCCGAACGACTCTGGGGTGCAGTACCCCATGTGGATGTGCATGTCCATCCTGCCAGGCCGCAGTAGTGCTGGGTCGAGCCGCTCTCTGTAATTTGTGGTGAAGATGATAATCCTCTCCTCCCCGCTTGTCGACCACAGCCCATCAACGAAGTTGAGGAACCCAGATAGTGTCACCTGTTCAACAAAAATTTCCAGTCAGAGAATCAGAACTAGGAATGAAACTTTTCAGGCTGACGATTGCTTGAGACTCAAAACCTTGTCGTCACTCTCTTCTCCTGCAGAAGTGGATTTGGCACGCTTCTCGCCTTCATTATCCCGCTGTTGCAGGCCAATGCTGCAGTCGATGTCTTCAACAACAAGGATGGATCGGTTGCTCATTCCTACAAGAAGCCGGCGGAGGTCTGAGTTGCTTTTGACCTCGGTGAGCTCAAGGTCGTAAATATCGAACTTGAGGTAATTGGCCATTGCGGCGACGAGGCTGGACTTGCCGGTTCCAGGCGGTCCATATAGCAGGTAACCTCGCTTCCATGCCCTGCCTATCCTCCTGTAGTAGTCCTTCCTCCTGACGAACCTCTCAAGGTCGTCCATGACGGACTGTTTCAGCTTGCTGTCCATGGCGAGCGTGTCGAAAGTGGATGGATGGCGGAGGTCGACGGCTGTCCAGGCGTCGTACTCGATCATGTGCATCTTGAGGTTCCTGTGCTGGTCCTGCATGGCCTTGGCCGTCGCCACGACGAAGGGCAGGTACGATCTGAGCGCCTTGTCCTTGTGCTTCCTGTGGAAGCTGACCTCGAAGCACTTGATCTCGAGGCGGGCCCTGATGCCCTGATGAACACCGCCTGCGCCGATGCCGGTGGCCCTGGAGGCGGCGTTGAGCGTGTTGTTGCGGGAGACGAGGCTCCAGGTGTACTCGACGCCGTCGTGGACGTCGGCCATCGCCTCGCCCTGCTCCATGCCGACCATGATGCCCTGCGCCTCGTCGACGCGGCTGACGCGGAGGCGCGGCGTGTCGGTGCTGATACGGGCGGCGAGGTAGGCGCGCGCGGCGTCGTAGATCTGGTTGGCGGCGAGGCCCTCGGTCTCGTCGATGACCAGCGTGTGGCGAGACGAGACGCGGGAGCGCAGGTAGCGCGCGCCCGCCCATAGCAAGTCGCGCAGGTCGTAGGGGCCCAGCTCGTGCACCACGCTGCTCACCATCATCGCCGTCGCCGCCACAGACGCGGCCACGGTGATGTACTTCTCGTAGCCGCCGCCACCCGACGACATGGTCCTGCTGCGCTAATTTGCTTGTTGCTCTGGGTTGAAGCTAGGGCACCGTACGTGTAGAGGCGGTAGGATTTTAAATGTGCCGTCCTGATCTGTGCTCTGGTTTAGTTTTTCTTATGGCGCAAGAAGATGAGCTTGGATACGGACACAACGATCTGGCCCTGGAAGAGGCAGTCACGCATGCGATCCCACAAATTAAGAATCCAGACCGAACAGAGATGCGAGCCAATACCCAGGAGAGGCACATGGGCTTCTTAAAAGGCCCATCTCTAAACCAAGCCGCTGTCTGCCACCCAGTTCTGTTTTGTGCTTTATTTTGTGGCTGCTTCGTCCCCTTCTGTTTGGACCAATACACTTTTGAAATGGTTCTGCTTAATTTTGTGTACCAAAGAAAGTGCACAAGCAGACACCTGGCTTAGTATATAGTTCCATACATTTTGAACTGTGCCCCCCTGCCAAGCCATGGAGTTAGGTAAACGCACCTGACACAGTTTGTTCTCTTATGCTTGGAAATTGGGCAAGAAGTAAATTATCCATCTTGCGTTCCAGTTGTTAGATAAAGAATGAGTAGTGGAGATCACGTGAAAATATACTAGTCCTGGTTGTCAAGAGTCGATTATTTCACAAGGTAATAGTTTACTTACAGTTCGATATAAGATGTGCCATACTGATATTGCATATACTTGCTGTTTGATTACACAGTACTTACAAAACCTTTTATGCACAATATTAGGTACCAGTACACTTCATCTTGAGAAGGCACATACAAATTCCTCCATAATGTTCAGTACCAGTATACTTGTCCTTGAGACGGTACTTAATGAAAATTTGCGTGTCGACAATGTTAAATATGAGTGCATCTCATGCATTGCTCCAGAACTGAACATCATTAATACTCGCATAATTACATGTTTTCCACAAGATCTATCTATATCATATGCACATCTTCTGATCTTTGTTAGTACTTAGTTTCCAGTCCAAGTGCTAATTTCTTTTCCTTTTTTTGCTTGAGGAAAATTGCTAGGGGTGTCATTTTTCATCATTATCTCTGGCATCTTTCTTCTCATCCGACTGGTTATTTGCGTCCTTGTTTTCGGTCTTGATCACATTGGCATCCTTCATTTTTGACTTCAGGAGATCGACAAGGTCATGGAGCGCAAGATCGGTGTCATCATTCCTCATCAGAACCTCGGCAGCCTCTGCCGGTGTCACCATAACCTTCTCTATTAGCTCCTCAATCTCTGGATATTTGACATGGTAGTCGATGGAGTGGTAGTTGTTGGCGAGGATCCGGAATGACTCCGGGGTGCAATGCCCCATGTGGATGTGCATGTCCATCCTGCCAGGCCGCAGCAGTGCTGGGTCAAGCCGCTCCTTGTAATTGGTGGTGAAGATTATGATCCTCTCCTCCCCGGTTGTTGACCACAGCCCATCAACACAGTTAAGCAACCCAGATAGTGTCACCTGTGCAGGACATCAAATTGTTATCAGCAAAGCCGTGTAGGTAAAAAAAGGTGGGGATACATCATAATGATATATTATGACTCGAAGTTACTCACTTTGTCTTCTCCCTTGTTTTCTTCTGTAGTAGAACTCGATCTGTCACGTCCTTCACCTTCCTCCCTTTGTTTCAGTTCAATGGTGCAGTCGATATCTTCAACCACAAGAATAGACCGGTTGCTCATGCCAACAAGAAGCCTCCTGAGGTCTGAGTTGGAGTCGACCTCAGTTAGCTCGAGATCATAGATGTCAAATCTGAGATGGTTGGCCATGGCCGCGATCAGGCTGGACTTGCCAGTCCCAGGCGGACCATACAACAGGTACCCCCGCTTCCATGCCTTTCCAATCCTCTTGTAGTAATCCTTTCTCTTGATGAATCTGTTGAGGTCATCAATGATGGACTGTTTCAGCTTGAGGTCCATGGCAAGTGTGCCAAATGTAGATGGGTGATGAAGGTCGATTGGAGACCATGTGTCGTACTCATTCATGAATATCCTGAGAGATTTTTCCTGATCTTTTATGGCCTTGGCTGTGGCCAGGATGAATGGGAGGTATGATTCGAGGGCTTTCTCCTTGTGCTTCTTGTGGAAGCTGACCTCATAGGAGACCTCTTGTAGACTGCCGATGCCATTGCTGCTGGAGTCACTGGAGCTTTCACGACAAATGAGGCACCATTTGAACTCTGTGCCTTCATACATGTCAACCATCTCGTCGCCCTCGGCCATGCTGACCATTATCTTGTCACTTTCGTCCATGGTGCTGACTCGCACGCGCTGCTGCAAGCTGGTGTCGATGCGTGTCGCAAGGTAGGTCTTCACGGCGTCGTAGACGTGGTTGTTGATAAAGCCATCGCTCTTCCTCTCGACGATGATTGTGTGCTGTGATGACATATTCGACCGCAGGTATCCGAAGCCGGAGAACAGCAGGTCACGCACCTCGTATGGCACCAGCTCATTCACCACACCGCGCATCAGCATCAGAGATGCTGCGACGGATGCAGCCGTGGTGACGGTCTTCTTGTAGGACTCGATGGCCTTGTCGTAGGACGCCATGGTAAGCAAATTCTTGTTGCTACTCTCTCGCACCTGTATTCCTCTTCGTTTTTGTTATAGAACAGAGCTACGAAAAAGATGAGGTTGTGGGATGAGGAGGGGGTGGCAGGAGAGGAGTTTGGCGAGTTGGTGTTGAATGGGGTGAGGCCTGGCGGTATTTATATATATGCGTGAGTTGGGAGTGGTCGAGTGGCTGATGACTTCGTCCAAAAGATATCTGGTAAAAGCATGCTCTTTCAACTCCCAGAAGGGCTGTCTTAGGCAGAGATTTTTTTTATAAAAAAAAACATCACGCTGCACAACACACCCAAATTTTTTTGCTGAAAGGTAACTGGAACTTGACAGACACCTTTTGCCACTTGATCCTACAGTGACTACAACTTTGAATAATGCTACAGTGACTACACCTTCGAATAATGCTTCCGCTACCGAATAAAGTGACAATAGAAAAGTATTTAGCAGCATTTGCTTTATTTCCTTGGCATCCAAGCTTCCTCTGAAATTCCCTTTTGCAGAGTGGTGCGCACTGCAAGTTTCGTCCTGGCAACAAGGAAGCTTCCACCCGGAACTCGGTCACCAGTTCTGTTCTCATTTCCATCGTCCTTTTGTTGGCTGTGAGTTCGCTTTGCCGCCCAAGACTCGTCGACGTTCGTCCGCGGTCGATCAGCGTCAGCAACAGATACAGCTTACGACGAAAGGCTATATGTAGATTCAGTGGGCGACAGCCAAGCAGGGGCGAAGCCAGCCCTGGAAGCCGTCGGTGTCATCACCAATATTCAATGGAGTCATTAGCACTAAGAACAGTGATTAAACAGTGGTTTAGGAAGGATTTAGTAAAACTCGTCGGTGTCAGCTGACACCAACAGCTCCCCATGTAGCTTCGCCCCTGCATAAGTTCACCACCCCTACTTTGCGAAGACCTTTCGCAACCCATGGAAAGAAGGAAGATGGCCGTGTTGAGTTGGACCGGACCGCGTGAACAGCTGAGTGACGGACGTGTTGCACTGTGACAGGATTTGGCTTCGGCTCGTAGCACATGTGCCTTTTTTTTGTGACTGTCCCCTTGTGCGTGCCCGAAATTTGTTTTTTCTTCTTCTTCTAATTATACATGTGTGCACAATTAACAGAAAGGTGTGCTTTTTTAAACGAAAGCTGTAGGGAACCTGTTAATTTTCATTTTTCAATCACTTGAAAGTTGTGGGCGCTTTAAAGCGACGGTGAGAATGATTTGATGAATATAACTTGATTGAACGCATGAACATTGAAGCACAATCGACGAGTTGATTGAAATTTTCTTTGTTTCCAAACGATTAGAAACAAGTAAATATGAAGTTTTATCAAAACATGGAGTATAAAGTACAAGAAAACAATTTGGTTCCTCATCTTAAACAGCGTCCGTATATATATATATATAGCCCACTGTTCTAACGGGCTAGGCCTGCGGTCGTGATTGTTCACCACGATCGACCCGCTTGATCAGGAGGCAAATGGCCCTCCAAGAAAAATCTCGCAGGCTTAATGCTCCGTGGCCCAACAATTCATCAAGAATATTACAACGGCACACACTTACTAGTACACCGGAAGGAAATAAAATTCTTTGCATCCGGATACAACCACCCACAAAGGTGTTGTCCTGAAGCATTCGCAATTCTTCAAGCAACAAAGGAATTATTGAAAATTATCTGCCAAAGACTCACTTTGATTGAGAACAACAATGAGGATGTATACCTGAAAGTACCTCCAGCACGAAAGGAGCACCAAAAGTAACAAAATTTTTTATTGCAGATCGATTCATAACCACGTACGAGGCCATTTTTGTTTCCCTTTCACCGAGGGGAATAGCTAGCCGGATATTCTTACAAGTCTCTCAACAAGGATAAAGAGTCAACTCAGTTTATAAGCACCAAAGGATCCCCCACCTAAGAAAGAGCTAGCACGTCATCTTATACATCAGCAAATTAGCACCCGGCCAGAGCAGAAAGAAAGGGCACCAATAAGTCTAAGCTAAGCATTCAAACTACAGAGGTATACCCAACCCAGAAGATGTGACATGATCATTCGGAGACAATTGTTCCTTCCTCAATAACATGCATGGTTGCTGCTAAGGCTTTATCAATTTGTTCCATCCTTGAAATCGGACAGCATCAACAAGCCGTCCACCGCCTCCACCTCCTCAGGGATGGACGACCCATCCAATGCGTAATTCAACAGTGTCAGCATGAGCCTCCCATGGGCACGGAAAGCCCCAACCTCAACCAAATCACCGTCGCGCACGCCGCTCCGCCTCAAGAAGCTCGCCCACCCCGTCTTCAGCCGGTACGTGATATTGCTGCTGAGCCAAGCGAACCCGAGCGCCATGTCGTAGGAGTACCCGTGTCGGTCGAGGGCCTTCACCCGTAGCCCTTTGTCCGTATGCACGTCCGCGTGCTCACCTGGCGTGAGCATGCTCGGCAACGCCGACTTCATGAACTTCAGAGGCGAGATCTGCAGACGGGCCTGGTTCAAGTTGGAATCGGTCGGAGTAAGAATCTTGGCTAGAACTGGTGTCACACTGGTCACGCCCAAGGATCGAAGGCAGGAGGCCAAGCTCGCGTAAATCTTCTTGCATTCAGATGGTCTGGTGTTGTTGCGCACACGCCGTCGAGCCGAGTTCACCTGATGACCAACAGCAGCGCCATTATTTGTACCACCGCAATAAGCTGCCGCCATGGCTGAGCGGCAACTCTTCTTGATCAGGCGGCAGCAGCACTCCTCTTCTTGATCATAGGCAGTGGCCGCGAATTCACAAGGCCGGGCCTCTTCCTTGTGTTCCACTCCCGGTGCACCGTGCCCCCGCCTATCGCCATCCTGCTCTCGGATGATCGGGGACGATGATGGCGCAGGAGCGCTGTTCACCTTGCCAAGGCCAGGAGCTGCAACGACAGCCGAGCCTTGCTTCTTGGACACCCGGATTGCCTCGGCGCTGTAGGCGTCACACCTACGCTTCAGCTTCTCCGGTTCTTGAATCCGAGGAGGAAGCGCTAGAGCCACCATGGGCGCCTCTGAATCTTGGCACCCGGAATTCGCTGCCTTTTCTTGATTCCTCTCATCCGGGAGGGCTCCGCGCGCCGGCGGCGCCGGAGACCTGGAGCAAGAGCGGCCGCCGCGCGCAGGCGTGCCCAAGGAAGCGATGGTCATCTGGGAGGGGATCAGCAGTGGGAACGCGGCGGCCGGCGGCAGGTTATGGAGTGAGAGCCTCGGCAGCGGCGGCAGGAGACGCTGCTGTGGTTGATGGATGGGCCTTGTCCTGCTCGGCCCAGCGATGTGGCCCATTCCTTCATCTACGGCCCATCTCATCACGGCCCACCACGCGAGGAAGCGACAGCGGAGTGGCCCCACCACCCAATGCGGCATCGCCATCCAGCGACACCCAGAAAAATTCCCCAACTCTCTCTCCTTCAGCCCAACCCCCAGCGCCGCCGAGGATGGCTTCCGGCTCCGACGCGGAGCAGCAGCAGAAGCGCGCGGCGGCCGCGGCGTACGACTACGAAGGTGACGCGCGATGGGCCGAATACTGGTCCAACGTCCTCGTGCCGGCGCATCTCGCCTCTCGCCCCGACGTCATCGACCACTTCAAGCGCAAGTTCTACCAGCGATTCATCGTGAGTACTACTACTGATTACCAAGCTGCCGAGCCGGCCCTCCCCCCAAAATTAGTTAGATCCCACCTTCCCGTGTTGATGCTCCTCGATTTCGACTCATCCCCCTAGGTAGGTTACTTGGATCTGACGCGCTTTCTTTCTGTACGGGACGGGAGCTCCTCGGTTGCTTACGCGTGGTGAGGTTGCTTCCCTTGCGATGGCACCCTGTGTGTGAGCTGCTTGCTTCCCGTGGACTGTATTTGATCCCGACATGTTCGATGTATTGCTTAGCTCTACTGTGGAACACCAGATACAGTCAGGGGTAATCTACCAAGTTCCATGAAGCAACTATGTCTCCAGCAGTTCCTGTTACTGCATCCGCCTGCTGTTTAGCTAGCTTATGTATCCAGTAGTTCATTCATCTTGTTACTGCATCTACCTGCTGTCTGGCTAGCTTCTTGAGACCTGCACTCACCCATGTCGAAGTTTGTAATTTTCACGAGCATGGTTACTCATAGTTCTCTGCGTTCATGCTCTTGATTGGTCAAGATTGTTTGCTACGCAAAACACAAGTCAGATGAATTTAACAGCTGTGAGATGATGGAAATAATCATTTTTTGACTTTCTCTCTTTGTTTGATAGGATCGTGACCTGGTGGTTGAACCCATGTCATCAACTAGTTCCACTCAGCCTAGCAGGCCAGATGTAAGACCATCATCTTCACCATCCAGTGACAATGTTAGGGCTCGCAATTCAGGTAAAGTATGTACGTTCTCTCCATCATTTTCTTCAGTCGCTCCTGTCTGACAGATGAACTGCTCATGTGTAGGATCTACTACCAGGACAGCCACACCGCAGCCACCACCAGCACAAACAGACCGGACTGCAACCCCCTTACAGTTTGATGCACGGACTATTCATTTCTCCATTAATGCTTGGGTAAGGAATACCCATCTTTCCTTTAGTTTATTGACGCCTAATTATCATTGCTTAAAATACATGCTCTATTTTCTCCTGTAGTTCAGATCATTCATGTGGACATGGCATCTCTCTTTTCCTTATTGATAAATCGTAGGTTCAAATTGTTGGGCCACTTTTGCTTGTTGTAGTTTACATATGCATGTCATACTGACTGCTATATTTCAGGTACTCGTAGTTGCTGGCCTGGGAATGCTTCCAATTTTACCAAAGCACCTTGCAGACAGGGCTTGCAAACTTTCATTGCTGGGAACAGTTTTATCCTCCGCATATTCACTGTACAACACTTATGGTGTAAGTACCTGCCTATTTGAATAATGAGTAATACATGCTT
>VSTD030001812.1:0-12568 GCA_008808055.3 Sporobolus alterniflorus | reverse complement strand
C
This sequence comes from Sporobolus alterniflorus, assembly GCA_008808055.3. Taxonomy (NCBI): domain Eukaryota; kingdom Viridiplantae; phylum Streptophyta; class Magnoliopsida; order Poales; family Poaceae; genus Sporobolus; species Sporobolus alterniflorus. The sequence continues at coordinate 12,567 of VSTD030001812.1, read as the reverse complement.
CGACCGTGACTAGCAGGCCCATGAGCAGTCTATAAAAGGCCCCCTACCCTTCGGGCAAGGGGTATGTGATCTGTTTTCCCCTTTCACCACGTGAACTTCTCAAGCTCTCTGTTCACCCCATTGTAACATCTGTTCATCTTAAATATCAAACTGTTGAACGTATGACTATTACCTACAAGGATGGACCTGAACCAGGATAGATCATAGTGTGCTTTGTAGTTTGCTAGACCATCTCAGAACTGGAACACGTGATCTTGACCACCATGTTCTTGTCGGTGCAAAAAAGTTTGACATAGTTAATTGACTTTTTATGTTACTTGTCTGTAATCACCTATTCATCGCCCACGGTACTTACATTTGCAGGATGATATGGCGCAGTTTCGATTCAAACTTGCGGTGGTGTTGCTCCTATGGAAAAGCAATATAGCCGATTTTACTATCAATGTGTAGGAAAACAGTGACCCTGGACATCCGGACGGCTATATGTTAGTTACTGATAACAATGATGATGGATGTGAAGTTGAGCAGATTACGAAGAGATGTAGGTCGAACAACGATTCTGATGAGTCACTTAAACAAAATTATGTAACTCTCATTGGTGTCATCAGTTTAACTTGCCCTATTGCATTGTTCGAGGGAATCTACAAGTACCTACAAACGATCGAAGATGACGAATTATTGAAGTAAGTGTTACTTTATATGGTTATATATATATATTTGATCTGTATAGTAAAAAAATAAACTCATATTTTAGCTTCAATATTGTGTAAATATAAATTATATAATATAAACCTTGAAGGCAGGAATGGGTGTAAAGCTCAACACCAGCTCCAATTTTTTTGGATGTGTGTGAACCAATGGACCCCGATGTTTTTAACATGGGTGTACGTATTTTGGCACCCAGTGCACTTGAAAAGTCTAAGGGCCAATGGAAAACAATTAGAAAACACTACATGGATCTGGAGTTCAACGTATGTCATTAACTTTTTTACTACATATATATTGTTTGTTAATACATAGATATTTTTTTCTTGATCCCATCTCAAAATCTCCATAGCGATTGTCTGTATTTGCATGTGGTGGAGCGTACAAGGTTATTCTAGATGCTATTGAATTGTCCAAGACTCTTGATCCATGGCCAGGATACTAGTACAACACCTTGTGTTGTCAGTGGGTAAGACACTTGTAATATTTGTGTTTTGTTTATTTCATTCATTGTATAATTTTAATATCATTTGTACTTACACGATGTTAATTTACTATTGGAGATTTTGATGACCGTATCAAGTATTGGCTACTATCGTGTTTTCGCACTAAACTTGAGGGATAGTCATATATTTATACTAGACTCGACAAAAACAGAAATTGTAGACAAAGATCGGATGAAATCATTTTATCATGCACTAAAACAAATAAAAGAAAATATAACAAGAGTTGTGAAACTTAAACACTCAAACTATGAAGGGAAGATCTGGCAGCATTGCATCGCAGATATTTTTTTTTGCTTCTAGGTAATGTATCAGAAGTTGTTGTTTGACTTATTTCCCAATTTTTGGATATGATACGGTACGGTCTTATTACTCTTTGAATTACAAAATAACATTTTCTTATAAAACAGGGAGCTATCTAATTTCACGCTGTTACAACTTTTGATTCTTTGGTATGAAAACTATTATTATAGAAGGTTTAACCTTCCATTTGCCGTAAGTATTTTGTTTAAGGCATTACAAGTTTTGATAGCTTCAGTCCCTCATTCTGGTGTAGTATATATATATTCACATTTGTTTTATATTTTGTAGGAAGACCACACAACCTCATTTTGTTTAAGGTCATGAGTTCTGCGGAACATTCTCAAATTCATTGGGAATGAAAGTCACAAAAATATACCAGAAGGACTGCACACTATATTAGGATGTATACATAATTTGTAATGTACTTATCTGATTATTGTGCCACTTTAAAGAATGAGTTGATAGGTATGTTTCTGTCATTGGGAAGTGAAGTTGCTGAGCGCTCTGTTTTGTCTGGAAGAATTGGCTGAGTGCCTGTGAATTCAGCCGAGTGGCACCAAGTCAATGCATCCTGTAAATTTAGGATTGATGCCTGCAACAATTTGGCCGGGTGCCTTGAACAATTGAATGAGTGCAACAAAGAATTGGCCGAGTGCCTGAAACAATTGGTCGAGTGCATGGATCAATTGGCCGAGTGCGTGGAACAATTGATCGAGTGCCTGGAACAATTGATCGAGACCCCGGGAACTCGACAGAGTGCCTGAGAGTTCATTTACCGGATATGTTTGATATATCATACATGTCTCATCCAAGTCGGAAATGATTATATGAGTGAAGTGTGATTTTTTTGCGACACACAAGACTTCTCCATACATAACATAGCACACAAGGTCCAATTTCAAAATAAGATAGAACAAACATAATAGGTAGTTAAGAATTGTTCATAGAAACCGTTGATTAGATTCTAAAATCACATGAACATCAGACTACTAAGGTTTGACAACATTAAACATGAATGAAAGCGAAAGACATATAATAGCCAATACATTACAACTATTAAAAGGAACTACTATTCCTCCCCATCATCTGACTTGTCATCATTATTCTTATCGTTGTTGTTTCCATGAGGAGCATTGGAACTCCCTGCCTCACCCATATGAAAGTAAGTAAGCTCTTCAGCGGTGAGGGACCCATAGGGGTCAACAAGCTTGACTTCTATCTCATCAAACTCTTGTAAAGGCCCAGCAACCTCAAGCTTGCAGTGAATGATACGTTGATGCCACAGAATAACTTCTTGCCTCTTTATAATAGATTCCTTAGAGGCCTTGCAAGATATAAAGATGCCCCTTAGCATCTTTAGGAGGCCCGGACCTGATCCCCAGTAGTTGCTGGGAGCATCTAGAGGTGAAATCTGATTCTTAGCTCCAAGTTTGATAGAAGTGAATTGTTTGTTGGACCGAAGTTTGGTGTGCTTAACATTCTTCACAAAGGTTTTATTGCCAACCTTCTCAATCATCTTCATGATATAGGGTGCACAGGCACATGACCGGTTGTTGGAGACAGCCACACTCCAAATTTCTTGAAAAATAAAGTCGAACACATTGAACCTTTCTTCTTCACTGATGGCATGTAGGATGCTTTTTTCATACTAAGGGACCCTAGATGAATCACCCTCCCCTGGAGACAAAGTCTTCCACAAAAGTTGATGGAGCACAAAAAAACGGTTTGAATACTTCAACTTTGGATAGTTTGTACTCATCTTTCTCATACATGAAGCACATCCTATTGAGTTACATCACACAATCATCATGTAGCTTCTTGGGGTAACATGTGTGATCCTTAAGACTAAGAATAGCATCAAATCTTACCAAACTAACGGAGTAAATCTTATTCTTTGTCATCCAAAAAAGCTTGCTGCTCTTTTCATCTAAGTACAGGGTAGCGTAGAACTGGAGAATCACCTCATCATTCCAGTCATACTTTAGTTCCATGACATCCTTGATCCCATGTTGTTCACAAGCAGCAATAACTTCAATGAAGGCTGGACAATTGTTCTTTTCCTTCTCAATGAAGTCTCAATTAGTCCACTGCAAATTGACAACATGCTTCTTTTTACTTTGGTACATAGAGTGATACCAATCTGCATGGAAAAAGGTCCAAAAAACGAGGATCGCACGCTTCCTTGTCCACATCATAGCATGCGATCTCTCTCTGCATCATGATCGTGCTATGGTCTTGCTTCCTATAGTTAACACTCTCCCTCAAGCTACCTCTCTCTTCTAATGGAGAGTGAATCTTCAATGGCACCTCATCATTAGTGGGTTTAGGTGCTTGTTCCTAAGGAGGAGCTTTGACCTCTCGGCATATGTTCATGGGTCGCTAGTTTCCACCTTTTTTCAGAATCTACATCTACAACAGACTTCCACTTCTTCACAATAGCTCTACATTGCCTGTATTCATACATGTTCGTGAGAAGGAGAACAATTAGATAAGAAACAAAGATGGTTACTTTGGAAGGATCATAAGGACGTGTGCATTTTAGGTGTCAAAACTGCTGTTTAGAATTGATCCGCCATTTAATGCAATCACTTCGAAAGCACAATTGTGACACCTAACTCTATATGTAACTTACAGATCCACCAATAAATTATACCCGAATTATACAAATATGTTCTACAATACTATATCAGTACCTGTAACTGATGAATTGAATTGCATTACAGGGATTCATTGAGATTTAAAAAAATTAAGATGCAACCCTTGAATACCGATCTCTCTTGAATCGATCAATAACTCAAAGATATTTTACAGAATGATGTTCTGTAGCATCCTACAAGTATCTTGACTAAAGGAATCGACATGTAATATAGAAAAAATACCAAAAACTAGAAACTAGGTTAAACACAATGGAATTACTGTGACAGAGAAGAGGAGGAATAAATCCGATGGGGAGCGGACCTATCCGATGTTAGGAAGAGTCGCCCTCACGGACCTTGCAAGGTGGTAGGAGGGAGGAGATCGCTGGGGAGTCATCTGGGTCACCGCCGACTGGGGGGAGAGAAAAATAAACAATGGAGTGAAAGCATATTCGAGGTCACGTCTTATACAACTGAACCCGGTACCTCAAACATTTCTCACAGATGAATTAGATATGTCCGATGGTCTGAGACTTGACAATTTATCATAGAAGTAGAGCTGCACATAACATCCATCCTCATCCATATTTTGTGACTTTAAAATTCGCAGGTGCGTGTCGCACATGCCCATTTACTAGTTTATATAAAGAAAAATGCTTATTGATAAGGTAAACAAGTTTTAAGTTTAACATATTGCTATAATTATAGAATTTTAGTTTTCAAACGGTGAAGAATCTGAACTTGTCTCAATAACAAAAATTGTTCTCCAAGTTCTATTCTACATGTATAAAAATTGGTATAATTGTTAGAGAAAGTTAATTATATATTTTTAATTATAGAAAAATGCTAAATGATAAGGACTTAGTTGATTTTGACCCAAAAATGAGTCACACCAATAGGGATGACAGGACTCATACTAGAGTCACACCAATCAAAATGTCATGACTCATTTTGGGTACCAAAAAATATGGTGGGGCCATCCGGATTGACGTGGCAGCTGATCTCCATGTGAAAGTGAGTCACGCCGGGGGGTTCGGCGTGACTATGTTGAAAATCACACCAAGTGCACTGGCATGACTGAAAAGGGCTAGATTTGAAAATAATTTTTGCCGGGTTCATTTGTAGAATATTATTAATAATAGGGCCAAAAAGGAGAAAAAATCGAAACCGAGTCAGGCAGCGACGGCGGCAATGGGGGAGTATGTGGCCATGAAGATCTCGGTCTGGTGGGTCATCGAGAACTGCCAAATCCCCGCGGTTGTGACCCGCACCGCATACCCCAGAACATGAGCTCCGCCCTCAGTGCCGTTGTTTGAGGCGCATGAGAGGAACCAAAACTCGAGCTAACCTACAAGGGCCCAAATGAGACTCATAGATTCGGCTAATCTACTAGGGCCCAAACAAGACCATAGTAGATTAGGCTAATCTACTATGGCCTCATTTGGGCCGCCCTAGTAGATTAGACTAATTTACTAGGGCGGCCCGAACGAGGCCATAGTAGATTAGCCTAATCTACTGGGACCTAAACAAGACCCTAGTAGATTAGCTAACCCTATCCCACACACGCACTCGCTCGCACACCCAAGTTTTTGTTTTAGCCATAAGCACCTGCCCACGCCCTATCGTGCGCCCACGCCGAAGCCAACCGCCCACCAACGCCCACCCACCCGTGACCGCCCATGCCCACCCGCTCGCCGTCGTTGCTGCCCGCCCACCCAGACGTTGGTGATGCCACCACCAACCGCCTTCTTCCTCTAGCACGATGGAGAGGTGGCTAATTTACTAGGGCCAATGTAACCTATGATGGCCCAAACAAGACCCTCACAGATTACGATAAATCACCTTCATGCCCAGTCGCACTACGGCGTTACCACGTGACTGGGCATGACCTGGCCCACTGTAGCTTTCTCCTTCCTCACGTGAGGTCTGAGTCTGTGTTTGAGTCAATGATTTGGAGGGAGGCGGTAGTCAGAGGCGGAGCACGGAGGCTGTGCAGGCGGTGTGAGGTGGCGGCAGGGGCATCGCCACCTCACCGGGCAGTGGTTTAGTGCGGGCGGTGGCGACGGTGGCATGGTCGAGGTTAGGGTTTAGGGTTTCTAGGAGCGGTGGCGACGAGGGGCTCTGATGATATCTCCAACTATAGAAGGTTCATGGGGGGCGATGGTTCGACCGGCGGTGGGGCGGTGAGCGACGGGGGTGCTGCTTCAGCCACGGGTGAGGCCAGAGGCAGCGGCATGCTGAAGAAGAGGTGGAGGCTCGTGCTCGAGATTGAAGACGACAGGCCGGCTCATGCGCTTGAGCGAGGTTGAAGAAGGACAGAGGTTTCGAGGATGAAGACACGGGTCACGCTCTCACCCCATCGCGCAATGGGATGGGTGACGCGATAGGGTGGTCCCACAGATTGGACTAATCTACTAAGGCACAAACTCAGCTCTAGTGAATTAGCCTAATCTACTACGGCACAAACTGTCCCACTCGAGGCCTAGCCATCGCCACATCCCGTATCATCGCAACTTGCCCTCCCTCACGTCGCACTGCTGCACGCTAGGTGGGATCGGGGCCGCCACAGTCCCTCCCTCCCACATGATGCTCTGCCACTGCTGCAGAACTCAACATGAGAGACACAGACTCAAGGTGACATCATGACCTCAGGGCTCACAGTCGCACATTGCTGGGGTCATCGGTTCAGATCAAAAGCCATTCTACAAGGTTTCTACACTGTTGTGGAGTCCTTCCCCGATTCACCACATCCACGACCCCTCCAGATTGCTGCAGCAACTGATGCATATGAGGATCCCACTCAGGAGGAAGATGAAACACAAGTTCCACCGGTGTTCCCCCCCGCTTGCTCAGCAACGTTGCATCCTTGCCCTAGGGCTTGCCGGTGCACTCGTGTACCGGCCTAGCCTTCTCCATTGTCGCTGGCTCTCTCCTACCCACGTTTCTTTAGCTACCACCACTGCTGCTCTCACCATTGCGGTGGGATTTCATAACCAAAGCCATCGGCTTCCGGCTGGCCATAGGCATTGAAATATGGTGCATTTTGGTAAGCGTGGTTAGGTAAGAAGCCTAGTGAGCTACCAGATAATAGGATGGGATTGGTGTAAGCTACAGTGGTGTACGGGGCTTGGTAGTTGTCGTTAGGGTTAGGGTATGCCTAGCTGTTATACCCAGAAGTATATAGGGCCGAAGCAGGGTTTGGCATAGAAAAGCGAGGCGCGGTGTGCGTGTACCCTTATCCGAACATGCTGGCCGTAGTTTGCTGTGGCATCCCAAAAGTAGGAGTCGAACCCTCGATGGTGGTTCGGCTATGAAAGTGGTTCATCAGCTGGGCAGAGGGGTTAGGCATTGAAGTGCCGCTCACCGATGGACCACTTGTGTGTGAATTAGTTTGAGTAAAACTAACAGGCAAGTAGAAGAAGAAGGATTAACTTTAGTAGCATCAGGTTTTTTCCATCCCTTTCCACTATCAACCTACGCAGTAGTTCATTGGTACTCTTTGCTTGCCTCTCTAATGCAGAATCGATCATAACTTGAATATCATTGCGAGAGGGCGATGGGTTAGGCCGTACCTCAGGTATTACCTCGTTCTTGTGGAAGACGATCAGGGTAGTATCCCAGAGAACAGTCCCCTGCCGTGTCTCCTTGCAACACAAGAGGAAGAGCTTTCTAAGATTGGCGATGTAAGCTTCGAACGCCTGTCGACCCTCCTCTGTCAAAGTTTTGAAGGTGGGTTTGAAGATGTTGCCCTTGTCGAGGTCAGATCCATTGTTGCCGGAGTTTTCACCCTTCATGCTTGACGTGCTTGAAGTACTTGATTCCCTAGCGGAGTCATCAAAATGTGTTGCCACATGAATCAGACAGGAGCTGGAAGCCCCTGGCCGAAACTACAGAAACTAGACTGTCCGGTTTAGCAAACTAGATGGACTGATTTTGTCGATTCCGACGGCAGTCAGGGGCACCTCCGGCACTCAACGAGGGAGCTTCTCCTCCGGCCAAGCGATGCCTGGATGAAAGATAGGCAAGAACCATGTCAATCCAAGGGGTTAAAGGGGCAGATACTAGATCTAATCTATGAAAAGAAGAAAAAGTAGAAAAACTAGGGTAAAAACTAAGATAAAAGTAAATCACGTTTGTTCGATTATTGGGGGATCCATCAATCGATCATGACCTATGTTTATATAGGCAGCAGAACATAGCTCTTTGACTCGTACACGGGCAAATTCTTCCTAAACAAACTAAATTTCAAACCCTAATCGGACTCTATCTGTTCTGAGAAAACCGGACCCTCCAGAATCCAAAATCAGACCATTCGGTTTTTGCGGCTTCGGCTTTTGGCTTGGATTTCTTCCATATTAGCTCCTTGATACTTCTTAATCCTTTTCCATGCCTCAAAATACCTTGGATCCTCAAATCTTTGATTTTAGCTCCTTCCTTGATTTGAACCTGAAACTGCCAAAACTGGATGTTCCAGAATAGCAAACCGGACAGTTCGATTTTTACAGACTTGTCAAATTTGATCATCAACACTCACTACCCTGGACAAAAAAAAGGAAGAAGGGTGGGTAGCATGACAACCAGGTTTAGGTAAGAATTCATAGCCAGATTTATCTCATGTTTTTAACTGAGTCAACATTGCCTTTTTCAGTTTTGCAGTCTCAGACCTGCAAGAATAATATGTTGTTGCACCTTTGCTTTGGAATTTTTATTAAATATAGTTTTGCATATCATTATTCAGATTATGTCTGTACCTGTTGTGCCTAATATGTTTTTGTACTGATGGCATTGCAATTCTCTATCTCTGTGTCCTTGAGAATTGTGATATTAACTTTCTTTTCGGATTTGCAGCCTGAGATTTTTATGAACTAAGCTACAAGGCTGTCAATAGCTGCTACGTTGTGTTCTGATGGCACAACCATGACTGCTATTCTTACCAAGTCAGCAAGGGTAGACAAGACTGAAAGGAAAAGAAGAAGAGAGGATGGAGGAATCAAACAAATGGACAATGGGGATGTCGACACCTCTAGGGTTTCTGTTTTGCCTTCTCTTGTGCTTGTACAAACCGGACACCACCTGAGATTTATCTTTGGTAAGTATTCTTTGTTTTTTGTGCCTCTGTATGTGTGTGTTCCTCTATCACCATATAACGATAGTTTACTCTCTATCTTCAAGTGTCATAAAACATGTTGTTTAAATCATTGCAAGAAAAATGGTGCACCAAGCCCCTACAAACATAACAAGTACAATTTTCTCTGTGATACTCAGGATTTTGCACCTTCTATACTGGCTTGATACACTGATCAATATGATTATAGAAATATTTATAAAGGAAAGCATTAGATGGAGTAACTTTTTCAGTAAAGATGCGGCCTTACCATATTGCTTTTGCCACATGTTTCTATTGTAGATGAATATTATCACTTATTTTCCCTCTGTAGAAATTAGGTGACATAATTTTGCAGAAATTTGATGTCTCTTTATCCTCAATTGTGAGTTGGTATTACTACTTAGACTATGATTGCAATAGTCCAGATAGGTACAACAATTCCATCCATGTTAACATGGTTGAACTCACGTGGTTCAAAGAGGACCTGACGCTTACAAATTTATTAAATATGTTTATTATCAAATTTTAAGGTTTAGCTATTGTACGCTAAATGGCTAAAAGTGGATCCATGTTTGTAGTAATATCCATTTTCTTAGTACTACCTACTTATGGTGGTAAAAAGGTAAAAGAAATGCTCTTATAGCTCTTATTATTTAGTGCAAAGCAGCAAACCATCAATGAAACTTCAATTAGTTGTTTTTCATGTCTGTGACTTAAATATCATTTTTCTTATTGTTTATAAGGGAGATAAAGACAAAGGAGTGGAGGAAATGGAATTGTTATTTGGTTTTGATAAGTAGCTATTGCCACTCTTAGTGTTACTTTATGATCCAGTAGATTTAGTTACATTTTGTTTTTGCAGTTCATCCTTGATACTTCAATTTGTGTTGTTTACCATCAGGTGATAGTGAAGAGCTCCATGCTCTTATAGTCTAAGTTGATTTTTTATTTTATCAATAGCAATGCTCATGTTGGCGTTTCACACGACAGACTAAGTGATTTGAGCGACATAGTTCGGATGATTTTTCTTCAAATCAATCTGTGTTGTTGAAATTGTCCCCTTTTGCAACTGAAGAAGAGCTGATGCATAATGTATGTTAGAAATGCCCTCTGTTTCAAGTCTAGAGATGCAATCTTTATTTTCCACCCAAAACAAGAACTATAAAACTGACAAACCTAGACCTTTTCATGAACTATCTGCATGCTATTGAACATGTTTCAGGTTTCACTAAACTATTTCTGGAAATGCATTTGAATAACAAGTGCCACCATTGGTTTTAGTAGGTAAAAATGCATTTTGTAATAGTAAGAATATTTATCCTATTGTCATGTTGAAAACAATAATTTCCTATTCAAAATACTAATGGGCATTTGTTGATGAACAGTTCACTGACATTGGTCCACATGGCACCAAGATTATTGTGTTCAATTTGTGGTCCAATGATGATGGTAAACTGGAGCTTGATTTTGACTCGAACCCTGAGGTAAGCCTGAGATGTCACTACAATACCAAAGAATATATCACTTGAATGATTTGGTGTAATTAAAGTGGCAATTCTTAATCTTGAATTTTTATTGCCATCTCTGAGACAACTGTGATAACCATTATAACTAAATCAATAGTATAAAAAAGTTAAACCATTTATTCTGTTTACTGTGCTATACGTTCTTTCCGTGAAGATAACTTTGTTTACTCTATTTGTTAATGTTGCAGATTGTTAAGAGTCCTTTCCTGCCTTTTGTATTCTCTGCTGACCAGCAGCTGATCTATTTACTTCAGGATATTATGATCAGTGGTGCGCCAAATTCAGAAAAAATTAATCACTCTGCAAAAAGGGCTAATGAGAATCATTTGGCAAATGGACTGCACTATTCTCTTCGGGTGAGTGTGACAAGGGTTAACATTCCAGTATAATATTAGTGGTGGTGGCTGACATAGCATTTTGCAGGTCTACACTTCTATCTTGTACCTGCAGCTACCAGAGTATTTCAATATCATACTTCTTGGGTGAGAAGTTGAGCGCCATTGCATTGCTGCTGACCTAATATATCCTGAATGCATCAGTTAAACCCCAAGTCTGTGAAAAAAGGAGGTTTGTATTGGAAAAACATTTTTTTATCAGTCTCACCACACTCTGCTTGTTCATGTACCAACTCTGAACACAGATGTCGATCCTCTCATTTTTATTTCTTCTTGTTTTGCACCATTTTACAATTCAGGAGAGGTTCTGACAAGCATTGAATCCTAGTTCTATAATTTTTTTTTCAGATTTTAGGCTAATCTACATGGGCTGGTGACGGGACTAGTAGATTAGCCTGAGTTATCTACTAGGGTTAGCCAGGCCCTCGTAGATTAGCCTGTGTTATCTACTAGGGCCCAACTAGTCCTAGTAGATTACCGGCGATGACCAGGTGAACGATGAATGCGGCTAATCTATGATGGGCCAAGTTCACCCTAGTAGATTAGCTAATCTACTATGACTCCATAGTAGATTAGACTTATCTACTACGGCCGCAACCCTAGCTATTTACTATAATTTAGGCCTTATCTATTAGGATTTCAACCCTAGTAGATTTGATAGTTTCCTGTAGTGCTCCTCTAGATCCCAATCCTGTGAGGGGGAGGGAGGCAGGGGCCCGTGCCACAGATGGAGCCCATGGTGGTGGAAAAAGAGGGGCGCCCCGCTCTGCTCCAATGGCGTTGAGGTATGATCTTCATCCCTTCTTCCGCCTAGCGGCAAAACCACTTCCATTTTCACCGCCGTGCTCACTCACTCCACTTTTTTTTGCTTGTGTTCACGACGCCTCGGACAGGAACATGGGGAAGTATGAGATAGGGCCATCTATGAGGTGCATGCTTGCTTGCTGTTGTAGGGATTTCAGCTCCCCCTCTGCGTGGTTAGGTCTGGATGGGATCTTTTGTGTAGGAAGGAGCTGGGAGCCTGGAGAACTACTGATTCATCAAGATCAACACAGCGCCTGCAGAGCATCATGCAACAGTGGGAGGAGCTGCAACAAGCCAAGATCAAGCTGCGTGCGCAGGCCCTTGCACACCCGTAGATCCTCGAGGCACAATGCAGCTTTGAGGCAGTCGCCAAGGAGCATGCTACTGCTGCAGCCAAGCTCAAGATCTAGATTTCCTCAATCAGTAGTTCTTGTCGACCCATTCCACGAGCCATTGGCCCAATCGGGAGAAATTCTTCCTGCACCTCAAAAGCTAGCTTAAGAGATAAGAAACTCCTTTTGATCGAACCCTTCCCCTATAACCAATGTGGAACTATTCCTAACAATCTCCCCTGCCACACATTGATGT
>VSTD030001811.1:0-12568 GCA_008808055.3 Sporobolus alterniflorus | reverse complement strand
TGAGTAGTTGTCGACACGATGGTTGGAACGATGGCGGCACCAACTGTAGAGGAGAAACCAGCGACTAAACTCACAATAATCAAAGCCTAAACCCTAATGGTGTGGTGACTACTCGTTATAAAGGGTCTAGGGACGTGGGATGATGCCTGGATGCACCCCTATCGGGCTCAGACATGGTACTCGGGCCAAAGGCCAAAATACGGTGTCGCAGCACCTGGACAGGTTCCGAAAACTTGAATTGTTTCATGAATTCCGGTTGACTAAGATTTTAATTTGATATGAGACCAGTCCCATTGGAACGACAATCTCCTTATCTTTCCAACAAGTCCAAGAACGCCCTGACTGGATGTCGTATGCGACCTGGGCATCAGTTTTAATGTTGGCTTCTCTTGGATTCTGGATTGGACTCGAATTGAATTACGAATTGGACTTGTGGGCTGACTCTCCCATGCAAATTTGTCAATTTGGACAAATTTGGAGCCCTCTCCTTGTGCTATCTATTATTCTCCACATTTCCATGAGATCACAACCCAATTTGTCATATCCTTTATAATATTTTTGGGCCCGTTGTATCTGATTGCTTGCTGAAATATTTTCAGGAGCCATGAGCTCATCATTTGGGGTGACAGAATGGAACTACATTTGGTTGATGCCGACACATTGAGGCTTTTGTCTGAGGACTCTGGAAGCCTACTTTAGTTATCATACCCAAATCTAAGGACTAGTTCATGGAGCGGCCACCCATAAAAATAGTACAACCATGAGCCTATATGGGTACGGCATGGTAAAGTATGTGGTAGAGACTAGTCTTGTCGCACCGACTGGTGGTACGGATTGAGTGTAGCTCTTGGGATCTGTCCAGTTGGGAATGTGTGGTTTGGTTGCAGCCAACACCATAAGGCACAAGAGGGGGTTCTGGGTGGTTTATTTGGAACCAACATCTTTTGTGAAACCTTAGCGGGTACGCTGCAAGTTAGAGGAAACCATTGAACAACCTTGTAGTGATGTCCTAGTGCACACCCCGGAAGTGTGTAATGGTGCTCATTTGTACAATGAGTACTGCCTATTCAGGATGATCATGACTCATGGGGAATGTGTACAAGCTCTGTAGAATGTAAACTATTATAACAGTCGTGCATACGGTTATGAGCGTCATGGATCCTCACATGATTAGATGAACCTTGGGTTGGGAGATGTCTCAGTAGGTCGTGTAGTTATGTTAGTTTGGTTGGTTAGATCGATTTGGCAATAGTGGATGTTGTGGCAGGATTGATGTCCTGATATTCGAGCAGTTGGAGTCGTGCTTAGATATTAGAAGCATTGGCATAGATATAACCACCGCTTTCTGCGAGTCAAACCTGCAAATCATTCCTTGTCTGGCCTCATCTCACATTTTTCCGCACTTGTTTGCCTCATTGTTTAGATATAACTGCCGCTTTCTGCGAGTCAAACCTGCAAGTCCACTCAGCCTTGCTTGCCTCACTGTTTAGATGGTCAAGAAACCTAGAGCCAAGAATTCCTGTTCGGGGAAGATGAAGAGAGTTAGGCGGCCTCTCGAATGGTCAAGCCTATGAAAGTTGCACTATGCTTAGTGAACCGCTATTTGCTGCTATGTAACCTTTTTGAGACCCTTGGGTCATTTATGTAAGATCTTATTACTCTGTTTAAAATAATCGAACATTGCATCTATTTTGCCAAGATGAGTCATCGTATTTGTGATATAACTTCCTGAGCACACGTATGGAAGCATCTATTCAACTTCCTTGGACCAGGGTATGACACGTCGCGTGTTGAACCCGAGCCTAGGAACCCCAGCTCGCTGCGGCTCGGTATGAGGGAACACGGAAATGTAAGGGCACCAATTTTCTTTCTGCATTAACATCTGCAGAAATATAGATATGTACATTACATACACACCGAAAGTAAAAACAAACAGCAGACGGGATAGCCCGGGTCTATAGTCATGGCAGACGGGCCAAGTTTCAGCCTTGGGAATCAGCGACGGAGGCATGCCCCTCCTGTAGCCGCACCAAAACCAGACTGACCACCCTCTGGACATCCTGGACTGACCTCGGTTGTGATGGGATGTCCCAAATGGGGAACACGCCCAGGACAACCAAGGTGTCAGTGATCTCCATAACCGACCGTGATAGGTGCACGGCCTCTGCAGCGCATTCGTCCTCAACCCCGACCATGCGCTTGTGAAGCTTTTCCAACTCCACTGATAGATCCCTCCCATCAAAAGAATGAAGGCCTCACGCCTGGTCCTCAGCTAACTTCTCCACCCAACAATTCAGGGTCTATCTCCCGCACGGAAGAGTGAACTGGCATCCACACAGAACCCGATCAAAGTCTAGGGAAAGCTGCTAACCCGCGGTAGAGGTGCGCAACCTAGCCTGATTGTCCTGCTGGACAGCCTCAACCCAGTCACGCTCGGCATTGCACTCCATGTGTGCCCTCCCTAGAGCACGCTCAGCAGCCATCACATCATCTTCCCTTGCCAGGAGGGTGTTTTCCCATTTGTTCAGTTCCTTCTCCTATACATGGAGCCGCTCCTGCAACTCGACAATAATCGCTAGTGCAATTGCCGCAGCCAGAAGAGGAGCCCTAAATCGGTCAACGGGTGGAGATCAGCATCACGACAAAGGAGCAAGCACAGGCAAGCAGAGGCGTAGAGTAAGAACTCACCTGAACAGTGGCAATGCCTGGCTGGAGGAGACGTTCGCCCTCACTCGGTGAGATGATGGGCAGCCATCATGGCGAGGACTCCCGCCATTAGGACATTCACCACAACCCTCTCCACCAGCCATCATGAGCAATAGGGGGCGGGATGTGTTTTCAACATCAGCGGTGAGGGATGCCAGTCCCTATCTCAACTCATTGAGGATCGAAAGTGCAAGGTGGGTGGTTCGGCACATCGCTATTTACCCCACAAAAGAAAACTGAAGCGATGGCTCGAAACATGTGCCCAGCATAATGTGTGGCATGCTAGGTGCCTCGGCCTTTTCACCATCCGAATCGTGTAATGTCCCACTCAACACGAATGGGGGTTGAGCCTGCATGCCAACAACACTAATGCATCCAACACAGTGAGGCAGCAAGGAAGGTGGTCTGTCATGCTCACGACTCTGAAAGGAGTGTGTGGTCTCCGTCTCTATGATGAGGGAATCTCAACAAGCCGATGGCACAATGCAACTCTACATGGACGACACAATTTAGATAAGGAACCATCATTCCTATCTTTCTTCTCTTCCTCTTGCCTCAGCAAATATGCTTTCCGGCCAAGAGTGCCACAATACGAGTAGGCAAGCCCACCTACATCACGGCACTCGGGGGCTACCTGGATTAGGTTAGCATCCATCCAGGAAGTTTGCACCCGTTTTTGTTTCCTCCAATTAAAAAAAAGAAGACAGAAAGGATGGTAGGAAACATCTATATGCCGGATTGCATGAATAACCTATGTTTCATTCATCTGGGTTTGTTGTATTTACAAAACAAAAGGTCAACAAATCAAACTACCACTACTACTCCCCCACGTCGTTTGGTGGGTCACGGGAAAATGAGGAAGGAACAAGTGATGGTAGTGAGTCTGAGGCCATGCTCACTAGGGGCCAGATCGCATCTGCTTGATTATCGATCAGGTCCCCATTTCACCCAGACCCGAGCAACTCCAACTCTGGAAAGTGCGACAAGGCGGCAACCAACACAGATTGGGTCCCCCAGCGGACTCCATAGGGGGCCGCGGTGTCAATTCGGCCTTTGAATGATTCCGCCACCATGGATAGAGATGCCACCAGTGAAGATGGTCCAGCAACATCGCCCAGTACCAGGCCACAAACAAATGTAGCAGAAATCCGCATGGCCTATAGCGCGGCATCCAACTGATGCCACTCAGCTAGTTCTGCCTCAAGACACCCGACCGCCTCGTCCAGACATCAGCCCATCGAGCTTCACTGTCTGGCGGTCTGAGGAGCAAACCACAGATCCTCGCGCTAGGCCCCTCAAGCCATGAGCACAATTCCTCTAGTCTCCAAAATTTGGCAGTTAGCTCGTTCATGATTTCCACCCAGGAGGTCTCATCAGTCAAGCGCCCTAGCACCAGCTCTGTGGTTGAAGATACTACTGCCTGAAGCGTGGCGAGCTCCCCGACCAGCCCAGCGTGGCAGAGGGAAGTGACTCATATTCTCATGGATAGGGGACTCCTCATGTGTGAGGTGCCAACAAGAGAAAGCTCCTCGAACTACTCCCAGTGCTCCATATCATAAGCCACTAGCTGCCATGCACCATCAGTTGACGCATCAGACAAATGGTGGAACTTCTCTTCGGCCACCTCCTGGGCCTGACGTGACTCCCCAAGTTCACCCTCGGGAGGGAAACCTTATGGATGAGGCCCTCAGCATCATCTTGAATAGACGCCAGCACCACGACATTCTCCACCTCCCGTGCCCAAGTCGACTCCATCTATGACATCGGCATACCCACGCCTCCCAAAAAAGAACACTGTAGAAACAAGGACGGGAGGAGATGAGGAAACACAAAGGGAGTCAGGAATGCACAGGCAAGCTTGTGTTCTTCTTTTTTCTTTTAAAACTGACCTATAGCACATGCAGGATGTTTCGGTCGGCCGACACTAAAGCATCAGATGACGGCTTCTCCATGCCGGCAACTCGTGGACATGTGAGCTCTAGGTCACCCTCCACCCACCTCTTCAGCCTCTGTGACCCTAGCCATTCATCGTCGACACGGTGGGCCTCTCGCCTCTTCAAATCTTTAAGAGCAGGAGTCCCTCATACTCAGGTGTTGATCTTCGTACCACCCAGCTTCATAAAGAAGGGTGGGGGGGGGGCAACTTGGCCCCAGAGACACCCGCGTGGTCACCTCATTGATGAAGCAGCTTAACCCTATGGCTCAAAAAAGTCAGTACAATTTCCTCGCCCATCAATCCCCGGATGATCTCTAGCAAGGGTGTAGGACGTGGAGGTCAACCCGAACCACACCGTACACCGAGTTGGGATGGGGGATAGGACAGCCACCAGTAAATGCGGGGAGCGATGCATTGGCATTGTTCCTCAGTAAGAACCATGCTTTCTGCAACTTGACCAAGATGTCCACACTGCCTAGGGCCGTCGCACCTGCACCCAAGCCTTGCTGCAGCCGGGCCTAAAAAAGTAGCACCACAGGTTAAAATCGGGATCAATCCCAATGAATTATATGCACAGGGTCACGAAGGCCGCCATATGCAGCATCCTTGAAGGAGTCAAGTGATGTATCTCCAAGCCACAGGACCACGGTAGGGAACAAAGAAACTGATGCGATGGCACACTAAATCCTCGCTCATAGAACATCACGCACGCCACAACGTATCCCCACGGGCACATGACAGGTAGCAAACTCCGCTGCTGTCATATACCCCTGACTTATGAGGTTTTGTAGGAGCTCTCATGTAACCTCTGTCATGAGCCAACTCAACTACACTATGGAACATAAGGGAAAGAGCGACAACCCCTCATATGCTCTACAACTCTCTCTTCTTTTTTTATCTATTTCTCTATTTCCTCTTTCTTTTCAGCCGTAGGGAAGTAGATGGAGGAACGGTGGGATATCGTGTGGGAAGATGTATGTGGCACAGGAGTGACCACCCCAGCTTTATAGCCCCGCGGTGTAACAACCAAGGAGGCAAAGTGGCTAGGTTCCGCAGGCGTGGTAAAAAGGCACAATGACAACGATTTTACACACCATCCAACTCCTCGCATGACATGCCCTATGCATCACGGGATATAGCAACTATATCTAAAACAAGCCCCATGATTGCCGTGGGGTCTACAAAAGCTCAGGGTTTGAAGGCAAAACCCGCCGATCAAGTTAGAGCCACCCAGAGCAACCAGAGCAAGGGACGAAGCAACACAAAGGGTGGCCAGCAGTTGGTGCACCTAAAGCCCCATCAAGAGCGTTTGGCATCCTCAAGCTTCATATCTAAGTCCCGACTGGGAGGTTTCCTTCACACCTCTTCATGTGGGCTAGTATCGAGCCGTCCGGGTTTTCCGCTCTGATTACTCAGGAAAGACGTGTGAAACCACCTGGCCCAGATTTAATCGGTGGGGGCATTAGCCGCTATTTGATCCTTTGGAGAGGCACTTGCCCTTGCTGGCTCTCAACCCCAAACGGTGACCCAGGCTCCACTCAAATCCTGACTCAGCACTACAGTGCTTAGTCTCAGACCGTTAGCCAGCTCGCAAGCTCAGGGACCACGCCGACTAGCAAGTCCCCGTAGCTCAACCCCTCTTAGTTCATGAATGACCTGAGGACGGCGTTGGTGCAAATTTTGCACCACATTTTGACAACCCGGACATAACCATGGGAGTTCATTAAATCATCAGTGTTATACCAACCAGTACAAATGGAACTTAGCCTCTACGTGAGCTTTTACCTCAAACGCAGCCTTCGGGGCCACACGGTGTGATTCTCAGTTGAGATCATAGAGGCTTTAGCCCCACAATCTTGCCGCTGAATCCCATAGAAGTGCCCATAGTACCATATGAGTACCTATTTCACCCACCATTGAGTGACCGGCTCTGGCCACCTACTCAACAGAGGTTTGGGGGCTACTGTCGGGGTAATCTAAAATGGGTACCGTGGGCCACCAATTACAGTCCAAAACTTCTGAATACAATTGGTTCGTTCCAACAGCAAATGGCTGGGGAACCATACACCCTATACTAGGAAACAACCCCACCTCTCCAGTCTGATGAGATGGAGCCACCAACCTAAAAAGAGCTAATCTCAGTAACAATCCACATCATCACTTCTCCACCCTACATTTAGCTTGGGCGAATGGGATTTCACCAGCTGTTCACCTAACCCGCCTCTCTCAGTGACCCGGGGCAGGGATCCGGGCCTTTCGTCAAACATGCTCGGGGGCTGCCCGATATGGATAAGCACCACCTGCTTCAGGCCTTGGGAAGCATCGGTCTTAAGTGGCCTGGCATGAAGGGACATAGTAGTGGGAACCCACATGCACCTGACAAAACACACTCGAGTGTGGAATCCATCCTATCGCTGCCTGACATCACTAGACTAGGGGTACATGCCTAAATATCAAAATGACTCTGCCAGAGGATAAGCACCCCCTGCTAGAAATGATTTATAGTGAGTAATATTCAGTAGTACAGGTACCAAAGAAGACAAACTCTCCATCAAATATCTACACCCGGGAAGCTTCCTTTCCCCCGAAAGGTGCCACCGCCTCCTACAAATGATGAGATAGGACGGCACCTGGTAGGTAGGACCTATCCCCTCGGCTGGAAGCTATGGGCTGTAGGCCGGTGCGGAGTGTAGGCTAGCCCATCCACATCAGCCCCCCATGTGGGAAGGCTTAGTCACCAAGTAAAGACATCCCGAAGCAACCTCTCCAATAATCGTGTTAGGTATCATCCGCCCCATCACCCAGGATGCCCAGGAGCTGAAGCGAACACCCAGGAGACAAGAAGTCTCTGGAATGAGAACACCGTAGAAACCTCCAACCGACCTCTACGAACTGACCATCTCATTTCTGGGCCCCACTTGTCATGTAGATCCCTTTCTGGATGCAAAAGTAATTAGTTCATAGTTATCCAACTGCGTACCAGTCTATAAAGGCCCCCTGCTCTTCAGGTAGGAGGCAAAAGAACAATTCCCCCTTTCACTTAGTGAACTTATCGAGCGCTCTGCTCACCCCCATTGTAACCACTGTTTATCTTTAATATTAAACTGCTGGATGTAGGGCTATTACCTCCAAGGAGGGGCTTGAACCAGGATAAAAGATTATGTGCTTTGTAGTTCACAAGACCACCATAGAATAGGAATGCGCGATCTTGACGACCCTATATCTTGCTGGTGCAAAAAATACTGCAATTAGGGTCAAGTATCCAAAATAGGTGATCACCTCACTTAAATAAGGTACATGATCAGCAAAAGAGATGATTCTAACTTTGCCATGCTGGAAAGGAGTAAAGATAACTGTGGGTCCACACTTAACTAATTATTAGCCTTTACACCATTATTTAAGAATTAACTTGACTTAACAAAGTTAATTCAATTACTTAACAAATAAACAGTAATTCATTTAAATTCAAAATTTCTCCTATAGAAAACTTTGGAATCCAACTAACAGAGAGTATGATCAAATTCTGAGTTCATTTGAATCTCCAACAAAATTCAGAAGATCAACACTTGAATTTAATTTGAAATGAATTCGCTAGAAATATAAGATAGGCTACTATTCCCTTTCGGCCAAAACTAGCCTGGCCCAAACCCCAGCTAGGCTGGCTCCAAAAAAGATCGAATCTAGGGAGCATGGTGCCAGGCTGGCTGGATTCCCCAAGAGCGGGAGCGCGGGGAGGTGGGTCAACAGTCGAGGGGCACCACAGTGACAGGTGGACCCGATTTGGGCACCGGTGAAGGAGGAGGCTCACCCTAGGCGGAGCTCCGCGGTGACGTGGCTTTGACTAGAGGGTGCCACTGGTGAGGGGCCACTCGGTGGTTGTCCACATGGTTGGAGGTGCCAGTGAGATGTGTGCGGTGGGGAGGGAGCTCGAGGATGCACCGATGTGGATGGAGGTGGACCGGAGTGGTCTGTCCGGGGTGAGATGCCAGGCGGCCATTGAGGAAGACAGCGTGCGGAGTCACGGATAGAACGGCGCCAGCTTCGAGTGGTCTCCGGTGCTGAGTGGCGGCAAGCCCAGTCTAGCAACTCGAGGAATGGCGGTGCTCAGTGGCTGTGACATCCCACCTTTAAGCAAGGGTGGTTAGTCCTAACTAGGATCCATACGAGTTGTCAACACCAAAGCATTGATGCATAATACAACACATACATAGCCTGAATCAAAAGTTATTACATGAGTTCTTGAATTACAAAAGAGATACATAGAGAATGAAGTGTTCGAAGTTTGAAACATAGTGGAAGCGAAACCAAAATAATGCCCCTCGATGATACAAGGGCCCGCATCGGCCCTATGATGTGAAGTCCTCGGCGGCTGCTCATGGGGAAAGAAGTTTCGGCCTAGTAGTTACACATCTACTTCAGGTTACTAAGCCCATAAACACCAACATGCGATCGGTACGTTCAATACTTGCTCACGGGGGCCAATCCATCGGACCTTAACCAACACAGGTGGGGGCTACAACCTTGGAGGTGCCGGATTGCCACATTCCACTCCCCAACCTTCCCAACCAGATATCTCCACTTTCCACCTAAGGGCCCTGCCCGGTCTCAAGTTTAACCAAGTTCCATCTACTAAACCAAGGTGTTGAGTGTAGAACCTATGGCCGCCACGTGGTCTTCCGACCACTCAGCCATCTACCGTAGCCTACATCTACGCCTAGCCATAGCTAACGACCTATCTCTAGCTATAGGGGTCACAAGGATAGATCGGAAAGTTATGGTAATGCAACTAGGCTATCAATTCAACTCCTATCACCTAATGCACATCCAAGAATCATAATTGAGATATAAATGGATAATTCAACTCAAGGATGGTGGTTATAAGCACCGGGGCTTGCCTTGGTCTTGCTCGTAGTTACCGCCCTCGACTGGTGCTGGCTCCCGTGGCTCCTCGTGTTCTTGCTCCACGTGGTCTATCACAAATATCCAAGTATGAGACACCAACATAATTGCAATGCATGGGATGCAAAGAGTGATATGTTGCATGATTATGCACAACTTACCCATACTAACCCTTACAAGCCCTTTACTAATTTACCCCTAAGATTTTTATTATTTTCTCAACTTAATTCCGGCTTAGAAATTTCATAACATGCACTATATTCATCTAATCTTGCTCTCTGATTTTCTACAGGTTCTAAACAGTGCAAGGAAGCATCCTATCAAGAATTTATATTATTCTAAATATATTTCATTTTCTACAATTTATCTATTGCAGGAACAGTAATTATATCCTAGAAATTATTTTAAGCAGGAATTAATTGTTAATATTTTTGTATTAACTACTAATCAAGATATGAACAGGCATGCAAAAACTCAGAGTATTCGCTGGTGTAGATAATTGTAAATTATTAGTTTAGTATTTGGGTTCTTGTAATTTTGTACATTGCATTACTGCACAAATGTACATTTGGTAAGGCCCACTATGTAGGGTTGCTCAAGTGGATTCCAATGAAATTTATTTTGCCATTTTTGGACATTTCTATGAATCCCTATTGATTTTTGAAATTTGGAAACAATTTGGCTATGTAAAATAGATGGAAAACGATTTTAAACCCCAGACGGTGTTGAGCTGCAAACGGCCCAATGCCACAGTGCTGGGGCATGGTGGCCCGCTCGCTTCCCGGCCCTAGGCCAAAGCGGCTTGGCCTGTTCGGTACGGCCCGAGGCCGACGCGACCTGGCTGGCTCACGCGCTATTCTTCGGGTAGAGCACCGAGGGGAAATGGACTACCTGACAGGCAACAGTAAGGGGGTGGGGGATCACCGGTGACGCAGGGCCACGTCAAGGCGGCGGGAAAGAGGGTAGCCCGGTGGCGTTTGTTGGTGGAGAGGCGCATCTCATGGTCGCCGACAGCTTGACGGCCACTCTGCAACTCCGGGGGATGGCAGTGAACATTAGGCGCCGAACAATCAAAGGAAAGGGCAAAGTGGGGTGGCTGCAGTAGTGCTCACCAGAGAGAAAGAAAGTGGTCGGAGGCAGCCAATTGGCGTCAGAGGACGGCAGGGAGGCTTTCGGTGAGGTGGGTTCCATGAGAGAGAGGAGAGTGAGGATGGCACCGGTGGCTTTTTTGAAGCCATGGCGGCTCGGTGAAGTGGGGCAGTGCGGGGCAGCTGGCAGCGGCCCCTGGCCATCGGGCGCGGGCAGCACCGTTGCCACCCAAATAGGGGAGGACGTCAGGCGTGGGTGACGTGGGCGAAGGAACCCTGGTGCCTGACGCACGGGACCGGGGTGAGGCGGGACCCAGTGTCAGCAGTGGGGTGCGGGAGAGAGTGAATAGGAGAGAGGCAGGGCAGTGGTGGGGCACCGACACGTGAGCCCAGGTGGCACAACGCTGGGCGCGCGCGGTTCAAACTCGATTTGAACCGAAACCAAAATTCAAACGAGACCAAATTGATTTCAAATTCCTTCAAAGTTTGATGGCTTCAAATAGGACCTTCCCAGGCTCTAAAAATTTGAAACAAAATATGGTTCAAAAGTATTCGAGATAAGGAACAACTTTCCTTATAGAGATTTCCTCAGATTCAAAATGAATTTTTAACTAAAATTCAGAGAATCTTCTATGAGTTGAATTTCAAGAAAAAATTGATTGAAAAATCTTGGGGACTTGGAATTTGATGGAACTTGGCCAACAGCTTCCTTTGTACACCTTATTGAAGGTAAAAATAAATTCGAAGGAAATATGGGTCAAGAATTTGAAATCCACTTGAAGGTAGACTTTGGGTTGATTTCGCAATAGTTTGAAATCGAGTCTTGACTTTTTAAATTCCACTTTTGGATTTTGGACCGCATCAGCACCTAATTAATTTCTAATGAATTTTATTAGGGTTTCCGTAACATGGGGTGTTACAACCCTCCCCCCTTAAAAGAAAATCTCGCCCTGAGATTGAGGTGACAGTATAAAAAGGGAGCGGGGATTGGGTGGTTACCTTGATGGAAGAAACTTAGGGTAGTTGGATCGCAGGAATTCCTCATGTTCCCACATGGATTCATCTTTGGAGTGATCATTCCATTGGATCTTGTAGAACCGAGTAGTCTTGTTGTGCATGACTCGGTCTTGTTGGTCAAGCACCTTGATGGGATATGCTTTGTATGTCAAATTATGTTCCAATGGGATGGTGTCTTCGATAACAACATCAGCCAGAGGCTTCAGACATCTTTTGAGTTGGGAGACGTGAAACACATTGTGCACTCCTGATAGCCTCATTGGTAGCTCCACTTGATAAGATGTTGGCCCATACTTGTCGATGATAGGATACGGACCAATGTAGCGGGGAGCTAGCTTTCCTTTGATACCGAAACGGCGTACACCTTTCATTGGAGAGACTCGAAGGTATACGTGATCACCCACTTTGAACTCCAAGGGATTGCATCTCTTGTCTGCATAGTTCTTCTGATGAGATTGGACGGCTGGAATGTTTGCTTGAATTTGCTTCACCTTCTCTTCTGCCTCTGTCACAATGTTGGGACCAGAGATAACACTTTCGCCAAACTCAGACCAACTGAGTGGTGTGCGACAGGGTCATCTGTAGAGTGCCTCAAAGGGTGACATCTGGATGCTCTCTTGGTAGCTGTTGTTGTATGAGAATTCAGCTAATGGAAGGTGCTTGTCCCAATTTGGACCATCTGTCAGAACACAAGCACAAAGCATATCTTCAATGATTTGATTGACTCGTTTAGTTTGACCGTCAGCCTGGGGATGATAAGCTGAGCTTCGGATGAGATGGGTGCCCAAACACTCTTGTAGTTGATCCCAAAAGCTAGCAACAAAAATAGATCCTCTATCGGAGATGATGGTCTTCGAGATGCTGTGATAGTGGACAATGTGTGATATGTAGAGCTTGACATACTGTCTGACTCCGTATGTAG
>VSTD030001810.1:0-12569 GCA_008808055.3 Sporobolus alterniflorus | reverse complement strand
CAGGGTTCATTTCTTTGGATTTGAAGCCGGATCAGTGTGTCTCGAATCCACCCAAATCGATAGTTATCTGAACCTTTTGGAAGATCGAGAATCCAAATCTTATCAACACCTACTCCAGAGAGGTGCCATTTACTTGAAATAGAATTGGAGGCAAATGGTAATTGAAGTGCTATCAGTGCCTACACTGAGCTTCAGAAATACAGGCATTTACATACCTATTGCAAAAGAAAGATCAAATATAGGCTGAGAAATCCCATCTAATATAGAAGAGACACACCTTTTTATCAAGAACAAGCCATTTATCTGTTGCATGATCTGTCACAATACCACCCATGATAACATTTTCAGTAGACCCAAGAAATGTTTTAGGATAATAGTCAATGTCGACTTTCTGCATTCGGTGTACAAGTTCCCTAGCAGTCTTGGAGAAATTCTTAAATCCTTGCCCCCAAAAAAAACACAACAGCATTGAGAAATAGTAAAAAAACAACATTTGCATTCTGCAAGCATAGCTCATGAAGGATCATTCACGTACCACACCCTGGACATCCAAGATGGTGGTTGTGGAGTCAATGTGCCTCTTGGCAGCCAATGTGCAGGGTAGAAAACCTCTCCCTGAAGGTTCTCTCAAACTCCTAGACATGGTACTTGATGTATCAATCCACTGAGGTGATCTGCATGAGCTTGTTCAGATCCACCTTCCCAAGCCTCTCGATCTTGCGCGTGGATAGCCTTCAGCCGCAACGACCTGATCTTGCACCGCCACCGCCGCTCGTCCTCCTAGTTGTCGTCGCACAGCGATATCTCAATGTCCTCCGCATGGATCACTGCATAGATTGGCACCGCGTTCATCAATAAATACCCCAAGAAAAAGAAGCAATCTTCAGAACCAAGAATAAGAACGGCTGATTCCTTACATGACATTTTCTGCGCCGATGCTGGCTCCTCGGGTAGCTCAGGCCTCACATTCGAATGGGAGCAATCTTGAAGCATCTCTACGGGAGAAAATTTTGGCATATCATGCAAGTGAAAAGAAGCTTCAAAAGAACCTTAGATATACAATAGCACAACAATAACAAACCAATGATATCAAAGTGAGTTTAAGGCTTGGTTCAACAGAGTTGTTCAACATCCCAAGTTTATGGGTTGGTTCAATAGAGTTGTGCGACATCCTAATTAAGGTAAATAAGGGAAGAGAAGTTTCATTTTTAGTTCTAGACTTCTCGTATGTTTTGGTCACAGGGTATTTTTGTATGTTTATGTTCCGTTAGTCCAGATAGGCTGAGTGCAGATACTGTTTAATTTGAAACACTGCTCCAAAACGTAACAATAACATTGTAAATGCCAGGTAATTATAAATCAAATAAAGTTTGGCACAAACCCTTGTTCCAGCACAATTTGCAGTTCAAAGCTTCCAACAAAAAAGACTAATAAATCAATCTCATCGCTCCGGCCCTCAACACATGACCTCCAGGAAGTGGTAGTCGCATGAGGATTCTCCCAAAGAGAGTCTCGCTCGCTCACCTGCGGCGCAAAGCTAGACAAATTAGAATTCAGACAGCAAGAAAATGTATACACATACAGGTTCAGACAGTAGGAAAATGTATACACATACAGGTTCCCCTAGACTACTGCTGAAATCAAGTAAATTCATTACCTGGGGGCAGTGGAGCTGAATCCCCTCCTTCCAGCATAGGTACGATGCGTTCTAGTGTCCAACACTAACATGAGCGTGAGCAGAATGTAAGAGATCTCGATGAACCACAAGTAACATACACTTGAACCCCAGCAAGTATTCAGGAAAGGTGAATGTTCTACAGGCTATACCTGAAGACATGCATCGTCATCATCTGTCGCGTTGATCGCAGATTTCAGAACACGAATCGCCATGGGGATGTTTCTCAAGATTAGTCGGCACCATTTCACAGTCTCTCGCTCCAATTCAGAAAGCTATGTGTACAATACATGTAATTATCAGTGCCTCAACAGAGCTATAATGGTTCGCTTTCAGTAATTAACTTGTAAAACTCACCGGCACTATGGTATTGACAAGTCCCATTCTGTCAGCTTCCTTGGCCGTATAGAACCGTGACAGAAACCACATCTCGCGGGATCTCTTAGGTCCAATCAGTCACATGTCCATGTATAAGAAAGAGAAAGAACTAAAAATGAAATGTTCGTCTACAACTCAGGTCCATACTTGATGAGGTATATTCATCTAGTCCGCTAGGTAATTAATTGTGTGGACATGTAAGCAAGAAACTAACAGATCAGTCATCCGAGTGATAACTCACCAATCAGGACATTATGGAAGATCCAAAGCCAGCATCAAAGCTTCCAACCTATCATGGGAATTACAAAAGGGGGTGATAATGTACACTACATGCTTTCTGGTTCAGGCAAAAAATTGCATCTTATTAAAAGACCTTTTTTTAAAAAAAGGATTTTAAAGCTAATGGCAAACTGAAGTAGAAGTATTCAACTTGTATTCACCGGATAGATAAGGTATGATCTGCATCCTAGACAGAATGATGCAAAGAAAATGAATAATTACATTGGGCCCTGTCTGCCCAAAAATCGCATTGTCAGCTGCAATTGTTAGGTCACACACCATATGCAAAATATGTCCACCACCAATAGCATAGAGAAAATGAAAAAAGTCTAAATAATGGCAAAAGAAAGTAGACGAAAGAGAATGCTTGGGTATGAAACAATAATCATACCATAGCTATTACAGGCTTTGGAAGACAGCGTATTTGCACCAAAAGAGACGAATCAGCCAACGATCTCAGGATAAACAAATATTGTATTTACTAGTTTGATAAAACTGCGCTATGATGCGGGATTTTAAAATATTTTTTTATATAAATTCACATGCCGATAAATTGTTCGGGAAGTAAAAGAGGGTCGGTCAGTTATCACCGTAGGTGTCGTTGTACAGAGGGATGATGAGTGTGGAACAACGGTGAAAGGGAACGATGGTTGCGGTTGGTGCTTCGATGGTGTGGTGCTCTGGCTGGAGGAGGCAAAATGGAGACACAGTTGAGTGGTGGGAAGAGTGACCAAGATTGAGATGACCTTTTTATAGCAGTGGTGAGTGGGAGTCGGACTGTCCAGGAAGGATGGCCGACGGTGGTGGGGTGGATTCAATGTTTCAGTTTCGGCTCGAGAGGGTAGGCTACAGAACGAAGCGTTGCCTCGTCTTGGCTCCATGGGAAAGGGAGGAGACGACACCAGTTGAGCTGAGGTAAATGTTACTGGGCCGAAAACTGAAGAAAATCCACGTGGTCGAGTCAGTTGCTACAAATTGACGGTGAAGATTTAAAGCAACGATTAGTTAATTTAATTTTTTTTAAAACATATGCAAGTGAGATATAGTTTTATTCATCCCATCGCATAGAACACAACAGTGAAAACAAAATTTTAAATAGATATCATATGAAAAAGGATATGGCACAACGACACCCCACGGTGATGGGTATGTCAGACCTCAATTAGTTAATTTAAAATTTTGTTATTATAAAAAAAGATATGACACATGATATTGGATGGATGCTAACATGACATGACTTGATTAGATGTTGATATGAATATCTTACATGTTAAGAATATTAGTTTAAATGACTCTTAATAAGTCTTGTCTATATAATTAAAGTAGATAATGTCCTCCTGATATAACAAGAGGACACGTATCCACCATAGAAAAATGATAAACGCTGACCTGGAGGTCTAAGACATTGAGTTGCCAAAGTTTTCGAAGTCTGACATACCCATCATTACTTCTTAGCGCCTGGTCAGCGCCACTACAAAACGCCTTGGTCCCCTGCTCATCCATATGTACCAAGATAAGCTTATCTGCCCAGCTCCACGAATGTGTAGAAGCTTAAAAATTGTGATTCATCAACAAGCATCAGTTACCTTCCCTGTTACTACAAGCTTTGGAAGAACGCATTACGTCTATCAGGCTGGTTTATGGTGATCTGCAGGACAAAAGGTGTCGCAACCGATCAACCCTGACATCTCATCAGAAACACGCGAACTCAATTAAGGATCAGAGTTGGGCAAGCAGCAGAGCCTGATCACTGCAGTACGCACTACTCACGGGAGGGAATCAGAAAAGGATGTAAATGGGAGGATCTGCTATTAAGTTACGCCTTGGCAATGCCCTCACCAACAGCCTTCTCGTAGATGACATTGATGAAGGGCTTCCCCGACTCGTTCGTCACGGCCCGCCACTCCGGGGGCTCCGACGACACGTCGCCATGCACGCGGCTGTAGCTCTCCGCCGCGGGAGATGAAGCTAAGGCCGTGGGATAAGGCACGATTGCAGGCGCGGCGGTGAGCGGGAGTGATAGGGCGAGATGGGCGGCGACGTGCGTGAGCCTCCTCTCCGCCGGGGGCTCCATGGCGAGACGGGTGGCACGCGGGAGACGCGACCAGATGGAAGGTGCGGATAAGAACGCGGCGAGGGTGAGGGTGAGGCAGACGATGGCGTCCACGAAGATCCGGTACAAGGACCGAATGGGGGATCTCAATGAACCGCAAGAGACGACGCAATTACAGGGGGTTAATTACTCACGAGACGCGACGAGAAGGAAGGTGCAGATAAGAACGCAACAAAGGTGAGGTAGGAGACGCCACCAGGATCCGGTATGAGGCGGAGGCGACAAGTGGCCTGGGGTCCTCGACAGCGAGTAGGGAGCGAACGGGGGGCGGGAGGGGCCACCGCTGGTGGAGGGGAAGCAACGAAGGGCGAGGACGCCGACATGCCCTCGGCATCGCACTTGAACGGGCCCGTCTGTCAGCGCAGTTTTTAGAGAGGGAGGGATAGCGCGACATACTAACGGATGGGGGTCACACTCTCCTTCGTTTGATGTGCATGCGACAGTGAAAGGGGTGTGAGGATTAAAATTCTAGGTTTAATGAGAATTAATAAGTAGTAGAGATTTGTTTAAAGATCTGAAATTGTGTTTAAAAATCTGCGAATAGTTCTTCATAAAGACGATCAGCTGCTCTTGATAAAACAAACGTGGGGATTTTCAGACAAGCAAGTGGCTGTAATAAAGTATGAAATCACACTGGAAGTGTGGGACAACAAACTGGTGTATCAGAGCGTGGTGGACATTGGACAACGTGTTGCCTCTGAGTCCACGTTGATGCTCAACCAAGCTTACATTTTCCTACTACTCATGTTTCACCGTGATTTTGGTGTGCTTTTTGAGTATTGCACATGTAATTTTGAGTAAGGGGTCCAATCTTTCTCATAAGTGTGACATGATATCTTAGAGCAAAGAGTCTTCTCCAGGAGGAAGCAAGATCGCAATGATTACTTTGTTTAATGCACTAGCCACTTTTCATTTGGATTACGAGGCAATTTGCCCTTCAAAAGAGCTATACCTTTGCTATCCTATCATTGCTTTGTTTTGTGAAGCCAAGCGATTTCGGTGCATGCGGATCCTCATATTCGAGAGGATTGCCAATTGGGACAAGGCCCAAACCAACTGGCGGATCGTATTGAAAGAAAATTCAAGACTGGCGCAACATTGGAACCATTGTGGTGAACGCAACAAAGAGTACACAATGAAGAGATGGCGGATCATACCGAAAGAAAAGGCTTGCCTTAGATACAGGACTGCGGATTGTGTCAACCAACCTCCTTCACTAGCGCCGGGTGGAACTCTGGCGAGTTACACCTCACTCTAGAACACTCGAACAAGAATGGAACTCAGTGAATTTTGGTGCCTTGCAACCACAACCACGTTTTTGTCTATTGCTTTGACTTATATACAGACTCCCACACCTGAACTAAAGGGGACGTGGAGCGAGTGAACGAGCTCCACCTTGCCCACGACGCCTGCCATGACCGGAACTTCCAGGACCATGACGATCCTCGACGTGCACACAACTACGACTGATTCTAACGCTAACCGACATGGGATCGTGTCCCATTACACATGACACGCTCGAGAGGTTGTGATTGACCAGGCCGAGCTCACAAACTTGAAATCAAAGCTAACTGATGAAACAAGGTTTAAGCTGGAAACTAAGGGTTACAAACTTGACTCACATTTCACCCCCTAATCCTTCAGTTCCTTGCCGACTTCAACGACACCCAGCTTGTCGCGTAATTCACAGAACCGATCATGCCGTAAAGGCTTCATCAAAATGTTAGCAATATGCTCCTCCGTGCAGACGTGCTAAATGTCCATCCTCCCATCTTCGATGCATTCACGAATGAAATGATATCTCATGGAAGATGGTAGCTGATTCGCTATCCATCTTGAGTAGGAAGGTCGTGCACCACTCGTTCTTCAGTTCGGCGAGCAGTCGTGCCAGCCACACGCCCTGGTAGGCCGCTGCCGTCCCCGTAATGTACTCGGCTTCGCATGACGATAACGTCATGACCTTCTACTTCTGGGACTACCAAGTCATTGTGCTTGACCTAAGATAGAACACCAGACTGGTAGTGCTATTACTTGTGTTGATGTCGCTGCCCATGTCGGCATCGTTGTACCTGAGCAACTTCAACTCCTTCACGCCATGCTTGTAGTGGCAGCCGTAGGTGATCGTCCCTGCAATGTAGCGCAGTATGCGCTTCACTGCGTTGAGATGCTCGGTGGTGGGCTTCTCTATCAACTGGCTCATGTAGCCAACAGCAAAGGTGATGTCTCACCTCATGTGCACCAAGTACTGGAGGTAGCTGACCAGGCCCCAATACTCGGTGGCATCCACTTCTGGAGTCGTTCTCGTCTTTGACAGCTTCAGTCGTGCCTCCATTGGAGTCTGACACAGGTTGCAGCTCTCCATGCCAGCCCTCTCTAGTATCTTGCGCGCATACACCTCCTACGACTGGTGCACACCATCACTGCTCTGCTGAACCTCAATGCCAAGGTAAAAACAAAGGAGACCAAGATCGCTTCTCTTGAACCAGGTGCTCATCTGCTTCTTGAAGGCTGCAATCTCAGCTATGTTGTTCCCAGTGATGATGAAATCATCCACGTAAACACCCACCAGTAGCTGGGATGCGCCCTCGCTGTGGGCATACACGGCATGCTCAAAGGCGATGTGACTAAAGCCTAGCCCTGCTAGCGTCTTGTCCAGCTTCTCATTCCATGCGTGTGGTGCTTGGCGAAGTTCGTATAGCTCCTTGTCCAAGTGCAACACCTTGTCTTCCTCTCCATCAACGATGAACACAGGAGGTTGACGGATGTACACCTTTTCAGCCATTTCCCCATTGAGAAAAGAGGACTTTACGTCCATGTGATGCACCGGCTACCCCTCCTAGGTAGCGCACTGACTCAATGCGAGCCACAGACACAAACACATCTTCAAAATCCACCCCCTGCAGCTGACATATCCTTTCGTGACAAGACGGGATTTGTGCTTGATTACCTCACCGGCGACGTTCTTCTACAGCTTGTAGACTCACTTCAACCCAATCGGATGATGACCGGACGGAAGGGGAACCAGGCGCCACATCTTGTTGCTCTCGATGGAGTTGATCTCCTATAGCATGGCGCGACGCCATGGTTGATGTCGCTCGGCCTTAGAGAAGGTGCCTGATTCATCCTCAATCTGCAGATGAAGCACGGCGGCCACTTGGAGCGCAATGAGACCTGGTGGAGACCCGACACCGAGAATGTTGGTGATGGTGTGGTACCGAGGCTCAATGTCGCCGGTGTCAGCATCTAGGTAATCCTTCGCGTTCGAAGGCGGTGAGACAAACTCGGGTTGGGGTGGCGGTGACGCAGCGTGAGCCAGTGTTGCCAACTTTAGAGATGACATGATAGGTGCTGGTGCTGGTGTGCCCATCGCATGCTCATGCACGTACTGAGGATTGGACCCTAGGTCCAGAGTCTGGTACTCCACGGTGATGCCGCCACCATCCATGTCATTGTTCTCCCAGCTCTAGGACGCCTACTCATCGAAGATCGCATCCTTGGACACAACGGCGTGACCTGATGCAGGGTTGTAGAAGCGCGACACCTTGGACCCTTGCTCATAGCCGATGAAGACCACTGGTGTCCTGCAATCATCCAGCTTTCGCAAGTGCGGGCTTGTCACCTTGTTAAACGCAACACACCCGAACGTGCGCAAGTGCTACACATCCGGTCTGCGGCCATGCCAAGCTTCATACGGGGTGACACCGTTGAGAGCCTTGGTGGACGTCGGATTTTACAAGTACATGACAGTGGCGACCGCCTCTCCCCAGAATGTTGCCGGCATGCCCCGGCTCTTCAGCAGGCTTCACGCCATGGCCACCACCGACTGGTTCCTCCACTCCACAACGATGTTTTGTTGTGGCATGTATGGCGTGGTGTGCTGCCGCTCAACACCGTGCTCGGTGCAATAATTCTCGAACTTGATAGAGGTAAATCCCCCCCCCCATTGTTGGTCCGCAGCACACACACTTTGGCATGGAATTTCTTGAGTACAGCGAGGGCATCACTCTTTGTAGCGAGCAACGCTACCCACATAAGCCTGCTCTTGTCATCCACTAGAAGAAGATAGTACTTCTTACCATCGGGGGTCGCCGGCGTGATTGGGCCGCATAGGTCTCCATGGATGAGATCCAGCAGCCCCTCCGCTCGCCGCTTCACCTGCGACAGGAATGGACTCCTCTTCATCTTGGTGTCTATGTAGTCGGCACAGCGCTGGTGGATGTGGTCGATGTGGGGAAGTCTGTGCACCATTCCCCTATGCTCTAGCTTGCTCAGGGCATCAAAGTGAAGATGGTCATAGCATTCATGCCACAGCCAGGCATCACTGCACGCGCATGCGGTGAGGCAGAGTGGGCGCTCAATCTTGACTCGGAGTAGATACAACCGGTTTGCCAAGCGATGTACCCATACAATCAGCCGCCCTCTGTCTAGCCATGTCACATGTACATGTCGGAGCCACCCTCATCCAACTGCCCAAGGCTGATGATGTTGGTGGTGAACTATGGGATGAAGTACACCCCCGTGAGTGGGATGTGCTCGCCGGTCTTCCCCTCAAATAGAACAGTGCATGAACCCTTGATCGCGACCTCTGATCCATCGCCTCCTCATCGAGCTGCATGAACACTTTTTCCTCAACGACGCGAAGTGGGCGGCGCTCGGTTTGTATTTGAAATACAGCGGCGCATGGCACGGTGTTGGAGAAGACCACCCGACAATCAATAGCACGGTCTCACTTGCTTCTTCGGCTTGTGCGACATGGGCCTCAGCCTTGGGCTTGCTTCTACAATCTCTGGCCTAATGGCCAAATTTGCCACATCGCTTGCATTGATCCTTCTTCTGCGTCGTCCCACCACCGGACTCACCTTTCCCGCCGTCACACGACGACGAGGCAAAGCCATTGTCGTTGTTGCATCCATGGCCCTTGCCCAGGGCACCGCGCTTCTTGCCGTTGGCGCTCTCGGAACTGCTCCCGTCGCCCTTGCCCTTGGACTCACGGAGCTTAAGCTTAGCCAACTAGTCCTCCTCGCAAAGGAGTAGACGACCAAGGTTGTCGAGGACTGGCGCCGGCTTTCTCCACTGCTCAATGGCGCAACGCATCCCGATCACCTCCTCGATCGCGATGCAGTTGATGTCGAGTAGAGTCTCGATGGATATGGCCACCTGTGAGAGGTGCTCAGGCACAACCTGCAGCATCTTCCTCACCACCTCGATGTCAGTGTTGTTATCGCCAAGCTGACGCAACTCAACAGCGAGCCCAGTGATGCGGTTCACGAAATCCATCACGTTCTTCGACTCCTTCCACACCAGGACGTCAAATTCCCTCCTCAGCTAGTGTGCATTCGCCTCGCACACACATTGGATGCTGACCCGGAAGCGCTTGATTGCCTCCCAAGCCACCACTACAGACGACCTTCGCTCCCGTAGGCTCGACAGCATATCAGGCGGCACTGATCGCAGAATGGCAATCAGCGCCAGCTGATCGTGTCGATAATTCACCTCCTCGTCCTCCTCCGGCTCAACGACATACCACCACCCCGCTGCCTCAAAGTTCGCCTGCATCAACATCGCCCACTCCTCATAGTTGGTGCAAGTGAGCATGGGAAACTGAGTGCCAGTGGTGGTGTTCTCTACGACAGTGCGGTGAACCACAACCTCACGTTGCCCTCTCCGAGGCACCGG
The DNA here is from genome assembly GCA_008808055.3 of Sporobolus alterniflorus. Taxonomy (NCBI): domain Eukaryota; kingdom Viridiplantae; phylum Streptophyta; class Magnoliopsida; order Poales; family Poaceae; genus Sporobolus; species Sporobolus alterniflorus. The sequence continues at coordinate 2,448 of VSTD030001810.1, read as the reverse complement.
TGAAGGCGATCCCCTGTGCCTTGAATCCTGGCCGCGGTCGCTACCAAGCAGAGCCAACATGGTGCTCAATCTGGGTCTGGTACCAAATGTCAGCCGACCTCCTTCACTAGCACCGGCTGGAACTCTGGTGAGTTACACGTCACTCCAGAACACTCGAACAAGAATGGAACTCCGTGAATTTTGGTGTCGTGCAACCGTGACGACGTTTTCTGTCTATTGCTTCAACTTATATACAGACTCCCACACCTGAACTAAAGAGAATGTGGAGCAAGTGGATGAGCTCCACCTTGCCCACGATGCCGCCATGACCGAAACTTCCAGGAACATGATGGGCCACGACGCACACGCGACTATGACTGATTCTAACGCTAACTGACTTGGGATCGTGTCCCATCACACACGACGCGCTCGAAAGGCTATGATTGACCAAACTGAGCTCTCAAACTTGAAACCAAAGCTAACTGACGAAACAAGGTTTGAGCGGGAAACTAAGGATTACAAACTTGACTCACATACTGGTGACGCGATGAAGGGGGTATGCTGCTGATAAAAGTACAACTGAGGCAAAAAGATCTAAAATGGACTACCCAGGAATTCAATGATGCAAAACAAAGCGCTGGCTCCGGCATTGTTGAGAATCTGTTCTTTGTCGTCCCACCACCTGAGGAACATTCAGTACATCCAGCGCCCTGGTGCAAACAAATGGCTTCTTGGGCCTGTTTGAAATATGTTGTATTATAGGTACATATGTCTGGGACCACCTCCTGCGTGAGGTCTAGCCCGGCCCATTAGGGAAGTAACCTGAGGTGGCAGCTAGGGTTTACTAGGGTTTCCCAGCACCGCCGCCCTTGGCGCAGCCCCTTCCCCTAGGGTTTTCTGGTGGCTGCCATACATTATAATCATCTAACTTTAGTCGGGACACCTTTCTTCAACATGGCCTTTTCGCTTTCTTGTTCCTTGGTAGTTTCCTTTCGTTCAAGTAATCAAGTTTTGGGTGATGTGTTGTTGATAAGTTAAAGACCTAAATTATATGCATGGTTTCCTTAATAAATGGCAATGGGTGTCATCAAATTGTTTGACTTTTTTGGCTATATGGAATGCTTGGATGAGTAGTTCGATATTGTGTGAATTTTGACAACGAATTCGCTTGTTTATAGAGCACAGGAATACAATTTTGTTAGTCTAGTTTATTTCAGTGTATTATGTGCCATCCAACTGTCATCAGGTTGCTTGTTCTGGTTAGGGGGTGTTCAGTTATTCCTGAATTGGGCTGGATTCCGGGAGATTGGGGTGGAATAATTCCATCACAAGCTTGTGGGGGATTAGATCCTAGTCAATCCACCTCAAACCTCCTCCTCACTGGAATAAACAAACAAACCCTTATTTGGAAGGCTTGGATTTACATCTACTTCAAGAGTTCAAGTCCATATAATAGTGATAGCACTTTTGATGGTTTAATAGAGCATTGGAGTCTAATTGTTAATTTGCTAGTCTAGTTTATTTCAGTTTATTTTTTGTGTGATGTATGCTTACTTTGACACCTATAAAATATGTTTGTGCAATTTTGATCATTAGTCTTGCAAGTAGTATGTTGATTGATCATATGACTGGCATCATCACCACATTTTATTGCCTAGCTGACCTGACGTGTGTGCCAGTTTGGCATATAGTGTGTTTCATTTCTGATGAAGTCAAAGTTGAAGGAGATCATAATTTTATTTGTTTGGGGTCAAGAGCATTCCCCAGCAAAGCTGAAGTTGCTCAGATTGTATGGGAATCTCATTTGTTTCCTTGTTTCATTTGCAAGTGAAGGGATGCCTCATCTTGCCGTTCACTGATAATCTCTAATTTAATTTCCTTTGATGGTATCCTTTGGTTATCAGCAACGTTGGAAACATGTCTTGAGTTGTCAGTTGGTATGAATTTTAAAGGCAACTTCTGGTTTGATAGAGCAAAAGGATCCTGGTTTCATTGCTAATGGCTTATTCTTTGTGAACACAGAAATTGGTGGAACTGGGATCTGATTGTGTATGTTGATCAGTTGTCTTGCGATTTATATCCTCGCAAATGCAACCACACATTACATATAGTATGCCAGAAGATGAAAGGGGTGTAGGTTCCGACAGGTAATGAAATGAAATGATTCGGCATCCCAGACTTTCAGCCACTTGGGAACATGAATATCAGAACACGGAATGGCAGCATATGCTCAACTATTCACTCATTCCACGCACAAGAGGAAAACAGGAATTAACACGTCCCCAAGAAAAAGAACTGCACAAAACACACACACACACAATCAACATATAATGTAATCGACTGCATCAATATTCAAATTATGTTGTACCAGCACGTCATACTTGTAGCTGTTACATATGAGACTTTGATATGAACAAAACATAGTATAACAAAAAGAACTCCATCTGATATCCTAGACCTGACATGTAG
>VSTD030001809.1:0-12569 GCA_008808055.3 Sporobolus alterniflorus | reverse complement strand
GATTAATAACGTACAGTAATCAACCGGCGACGCGCCGACGTCGTACACCTAGATTTTGAACCCGTCCGGCCTGCGCCTGACCTGACGAGCGTACGTCTCGCCGGTCTCCTTTCACGTGCTGCGTCGATGAGACGATGATCCAACCCATGTGGCCACCAACCTCACGGCACCGGGCAATCAGTTGTCCCAGGCCTTAGACACCGGATAAGGATCAAGACGAACAGTGTTGTTTAGTTTAGGTCACGGCGGTAAATTGCGTGGTTAGTTCGGATCTCGTGCATCTTTTTACTACAAAACTTCGGAGGGTACGTTGTTTCTTCAACCTTGAGTTCACTACTGCTTTCGCTTTAGTAGCCCCATTTTCTATTTCGTCTGTTTTGCCGATATACTATTCTTGGCATGGAATCTGCTTCTTACAAAAAAATGTCTGGATTTTGCGTAACTGAGGCGCAGTTTCTCCATAGTTAATTTTAAACAAAGATTTAGCAGTAAGAAAAGTCTGGAATAAGATGCCAAGTGTACGTGGAGCACATTACCCGGGGCAGGACAGGGTGATTCTCCCCTAGTCTGTTACATGCCTATAGCAGCTCTAAGCTAGCTACCAAAGCGTCATGGCATCACACGCACCACACATAAGCAGCAATTAAGTAACTACCCCCGGAGATTGCAAGTAGCCGTTGATTTGTTAGCGTGGTGACGAAGGCTTTTCACCTTAATTTTGGCCTTGGTAATAAACAAATGCGTTGCCATGTTTATCTCAGACACCTCCCCGCCCTGTTTCCCCATCTCCAACTTGTGGAATCCCGACGCCATTATCCTAATCGACCAACCAAACCAAATCTAATCGATCTTCTCGGGACAAGGGCTGCCCTCTCCTTTGATTAATTAATTAACTAGCTGCTGTGGCTAATGGGCCTCTGCTTTGACGAAATCAAATCCACATCTATGGAGTGGGGGAGATTTGGTGCGCGCGGTGTCGTTGTGCAGCGGCGGCCGGCCGGGCAGCGCCGATCGCGCGCTATAAGAAACGGCTGCGACGGATAAAGCAGCACGAAACGTCTCGAAGCGCGCGCGGCGGATTCGCCTTTGCGTGATCAGCTCGATCTCAACCGCAGCTCGGTTTGAACTTTAAACTAGGGTAGGGAGTAGAATAGAGGTGCTGCTAATACCGATGGTACTGGTGTTGTCGTCGTGACGCGCGCGTGCAGCTAATTTCACGCCTGTCTTAACTGACTTGGTCGTCAGCTTTGAACCGGTGTTTTTTAGTACTACTGTGTAACAGTCATGGGTCAATTGGACAAGATATTAATTCTTTTTTTAAGGAACAGGATATTAATTCTGAGTAGTAATAGTCACGTTGCTGGCCGACCTTTTTACTCTTTGATCTTTCCCGCTTTACTTATCCACTGTTTCTTCTCTCGTACTAGGTTTTACTGGATTAGAATGCGGCATTTCAACGTTCTTACTGAGGCGCTGGTTCTGAATTCCCTATCACCAGTCTGTAAAAACAAAGATGTACGTTAAAGGTTGCAGTGTAGTAGTATTTCACAAATGTAAGAAATCTCAGGCAACCACGAGGGTTACTGGCATTGTCCACTTGTTACACACAATCGTGAATGCACAAAAAACAAAAAGTGAACAAAGGACTCTGACGATCCAGGCATGCATTTAGCACCATGTCGTTGGAGATAGTAAACCGTGCTGTTTATCCATCCAGGTGCTTGCTCAACGTTGGTTAGCAGTAACAAAGAGATAAACAAACCGTGGTTTCAACCACGGCGTTCTCCACTCTCCGAGCAATGCGAGTACAAAACGCTGTAGCGCATCACGGCAACTGGTGTAAACAACCCAATGCTTTGCTCAACTGCAGCTAGCACACTTCAAGTTAAACCGGAATCTTTCATTAAAAAAAAGTTAAACCGGAATCAACAAGCCCTCCGACTTTATGTCCTTAAGGCAGCACTGCCAAGGCACTTAGAGCTAGGCAGAGATTTAGGATAACATGACTAAAAAAAAGTGATGCTAGCACAAAATTCTTTCAGCTGGTAGCCAATGTCAGAAAACTGAAAAAATTTATCCACTTGCTCCAATCTGAAGAAGCAATTGGGATCAGACAACAAGAAAAGCATGATATAATCTACAACCATTACCTGCATCATATAGGCACTCATGTCCTAAGAAGTTGCCTCTTGAGCCTTGAAGAGCTAGGCTGGCAGGCCAGAGACCTCCAAACTCTAGATGATACTTTCTCTACGTAAGAGATTAAATCTGTTGTCATGGAATCTCCTAGGGAGAAGGCTCCGGGCCCTGATGGTTATATTGGAGTCTTCTTCTCTCATTGTTGGGATATCATAAAAGGTGACATTCTTAAGGCAGTTCACCAATTTTACTTGATGAATCAGCAGGATCTTCACCTACTAAACCAGACATTAGTGGTGCTTATCTCAAAAAAAGGCAAACCCCACACATGTGAAAGATTACAGACCAATAAGACTGACACATAGTTTTGCCAAACTGATCTCCAAGGTGCTAGCTAATAGATTAGGGCCTCATCTTGAACAACTTATTTCAGTTAATCAGTCTTCCTTTATCAAGAAGAGGTGTATACATGACAATTTCTTGTATGTTCAGGAGGCCCTCAAAGAATTACATAAAAGGAAAATTCCTTCCTTATTTATCAAGATTGACATAGCCAAGGCTTTTTGACACAGTGAATTGTCCCTACCTTCTTCATGTCATAGAGCACCTTAGTTTTAACCTCAGGTGGAGAAATTGGGTTTCCTCCTTGTGGTGTTCTGCTTCCTCCTTCATACTCAATGGTGAGCAAGGTAAAAGAATCCTGCACTGTAGAGGGGTAAGGCAAGGGGGCCCCCTCTCCCCCTTGCTCTTCATTCTAGCCATGGAGCCCCTACATAGAATATTCTTAAAAGCTCAAAGCATGGGTATCCTGGAGAGGCTTAGCCCTGGTTGTGATGCCTTTAGGGTTTCTCTTTATGCATACGATGCTGCAATCTTCATAAGGCCCTCTGAAGATGAGCTCAAGATCACCACTGAAATCTTGCATATCTTTGCTCAAGCAAGTGGATTAGTCACTAATATAAATAAAACTGAATGCTTTCCAATTCAATGCAGTAACACCAATCTTGATTTCTTGAATAGAGCTAACATGGCTATCTCTCAGTTCCCATGCAAGTACCTGGGATTACCCTTGCACTACAAGAAGCCCACTAGAGCAATGTTTCAGTCTGTGATTCAAAAAGTAGGTGGTAGACTCCCTGGCTGGAAGAGAAATCTGCTCCCTACCCTGGGAGGGAGCTCCTTGTGAAGACTGTCCTCTCTGCCATGCCTTCATTCTTCTAAACCATCTTTAAGATGCCTAGATGGGCTCATCGTAGAATTGACAGGTTTAGAAGAAGTTTTCTTTGGAAGGGGGAAGACCCAAACAAAGTGCAAGGGGGCCACTGTTTAGTAAATTGGAAGACTTGTACAAGACCAAGAAAGTGTGTGTGTGTGTGGGGGGGGGGGCTGGGCATTAAGGATCTTGAAAAATTTGGGCGTGCGCTAAGGCTTCGATGACTTTGGTACAACTGGGACATCAAAGATAGGTCATGGAAGCATTTGCTAAAGATAAATGACCCCACTATCAGAAACCTTTTCTTTTTCTTCACTACAATGCATGTGGGAAATGGTAAGAAACCCCTTTTTGGGAAGCAAGGTGGCTTAATGGATCTGAGACCCCAAGGAATTGGCTCCAAACCTGTACAAGGTTGCCAGATTTAAAAATAGGAGTGTGCAGGTTGAGCTGAGAAACTCAAATTGGATTAGGAACCTGCAGAACATCCATTCTCCAAACTAGATTGAGGAATTTACCATGCTTTTCATGGCTCTGGAGGTAGTTAAGCTTAATGATCAGGAGGACTCCATCTCTTGGAGGTGGACTGCTAATGGGGTGTACTCAGTAGCATCAGCCTACGAATGTCAGTTCTTGGGATCCATGATTAGGTTCAAAGTTGTTGATATTTGGAAGGCAAAGACTGAGCAGAAATGTAAATTCTTTGCTTGGCTAGTGTCCCACAACAGGGCCCTAGCTGATGACAACATGATCAAGAAGGGATGGCCTTGCAACCATCTCTGTTCTTTATGTTCTTGCATAGAAGAGACCACTTCCCACCTTCTGGCCCAGTGCAACTACTCTGAAGCAGTGTGGAATTTAATAGCACCCCATTTCAATCTCCCTGGCTTTAGTGTGATGGTTGTACAAGGGGGACCGAAGCAGTGGTTTAATTTTGTCCTCAGGTCCGGAAACAAAAAGGGAAAACAAAGAAAATCTGGAGTCCTCTTCACCTTCTGGTGGCTTATCTGGAAGGAGAGAAATAAAAGGATTTTTGAGCATAAGGAGAGCTCAGCCCCTCAGTTGGCTGTCAGGGAAACTCCGGTGATCACAGGCGGTTGAACACACACAAAAACACCTGGGAAGACGAGAGCACACAACACATAGGGCAAGTTTTGCACGGCGCACCAACCAACCGCATTTTCTGTTTTCTTGACTATATATATACAAGCTAACTGACCACCATGACCGATTCCATCGTGTGCACGATCATAGCGAAGGACCTGGCTGCCCAGAGCTATTCTCACAGTGCCACTCTATGCATGAACAGCAACCATACAACATCGTGGTCTCGTTCAACTCCGAACTTAGCTCAACAAACTTCCTATGACTCATTACTGACACCTGGACGCAACCTGATAACACCACACTAAGTTACAGACGCAAAGAAATGAAAACATAGTTACTGACAGAGCACAAGCCTTATTCAACAATCCTCCCCCTAAGCTTGTGCCCCTACTAAACACATACCTATTTTTTCTCGCAGCTCTTCAAATCTAGCCCTTTGGAGTGCTTTGGTCAGAAGATCTGCAAGTTGTTCTTCACTACATACATACCCTGGCTGAATATCATCATCCTCCACCGACTGACGAATGAAATGAAACCTTGTGTGAATGTGCTTACTTCGGTCATGGAAGACTAGATTTTTCATCAAGGCTAGAGCAGATTGGTTATCAACCTTGAGTTCAACACCTTTGACTGCTGTGTTCCTCAGATCACCCAGCAGTCAACTTAACCAAATTCCTTGGCATGCAGCAGTAGAAGCTGCCATGTATTCAGCTTCACAAGTAGAGAGGGCTACAACCTTTTGTTTTTGTGACTGCCAGCTGATTAAGCTATTCCCATGGAAATATGCCACCCCTGTGGTGCTTCTGCTTGTGTCTATATCTCCAGCTAAGTCACTGTCACAATAGCCCACTAATTTTCACTCTGCATCTCTGCTGTACTGACATCCAAGATGGATTGTTCCTGCCACATACCTAATTATTCTTTTGACTGCCATGAGGTGTTCAGTGGTTGGTCTCTCCATAAATCGACTCACATAACCCACTGAGTATGCAAGGTCTGACCTTGTGTTCACTAAATATCTTAAGATCTCCACAAGACTTCTATACTATGTTCCATCAACCTCAGGTGCAGTGCTATCCCTGCTAAGCTTGACCCTAGGCTCCATACGAGTAACACAAGGGTTACACCCTGTGAGACCAGTCTTCTCAATAATTCTTGCTGCATAGGCTCCTTGGCTCAGTGTAATCCTCTCTTTGCTTTGATTCACTTCAATTCCCAAATAGAAGCTCCGAGGGCCCAGATCACTCATCTTGAACTCAGCTCGCATTTGCTGCTTGAAGCTGCTGATTTCCTTGCTGCAACCACCCAGCACAATCAAGTCGTCTACATACACACCAACAAGTAGTCTGTTCACACCAACTCCCCTTGCATACAGACCATGTTCCAGAGGGCTCTGACTGAAATTCAATCTCTTTAGGGTGCTGTCAAGCTTGATGTTCCATGCCCTCGGGGCCTACCTAAGCCCATACAGGGCTTTGTGTAGCTTGTACACTTTGTGCTCCTGACCTTGCTTTACAAATCCTAGGGGTTGAACCACATAAGCCTCTTCTTTCAGCCGTCCATTCAAGAATGCAGACTTCATATCTATGTGGTGAACCATCCAGTTCTCCTGTGCTGCTAAAGCAAGTAACAACCTCACTGAGTCCAATCTTGCCACTGGAGCAAATACCTCATCAAAGTCTACCCCTGCCCTCTAAACATACCCTTTAGCCACTAATCTGGCCTTGTGCTTCACCACAGCACCAGTGGCATCTTTCTTGAGCTTATATACCCACTTGAGACCAATTGGCCTATGTCCTACTGGCATATCTACCAAGACCCATGTGTTATTATCTTCTATGGATTTTATCTCCTCTGCCATAGCATGCCTCCAAGAGGTTTCTTGCTCTGCTTGACTGAAAGTGGTTGGCTCTTCCCCAGTTGCAAGATACAATTCCCTTTGTATATCTCTGCATGCCTGTCTAGGAGGAGTTTCAGGTCTAAGGATATCACTCAATTGTCTATACCTTAGAGGTGCATCATCATGTTCTGCGTCCAGGTTGCAAGATAGAGGTGTTAAGTGGTGGCCTTCATCTACTGGTTCTGATGGTGTGCCTCCCCCAATAGCTGGCGTCCTGGGATTCTGGAGTGGTGAATTTGCTTGACCTCCACCTTCTTCTTGGATCAATACTCCCCCTACATCATGTGCTATTGGATTAGTGATTACAGAGCCTGATACATCATCAGTTCCTAGCTCTGTCTGCATTGTCTGAGAGTTTTCAAACTGATCTCCAAAGCTGACATCAAACTCCATCTTAGCTGCCTGGTCACCAGACCACTTCCACATGGCCTCCTCATCAAATATTACATCCCTACTGATGTGTACACTTTTGGTGACTGGATTATAACATCTGTAGGTAGCAGATCCAGGCTCATAGCCTACAAATATCATGGGGGTGCTTCTGTCTTCAAGCTTTTTCAGATGTGGTCTTGCCACCTTGACATGAGCAACATAACCAAAAGTCCTTAGATGATGGACTGCTGGCTTACTCCCTGTCCACAGCTCATAGGGAGTCTTATCTCCTGTACTTTTGGACAATGTTCTGTTGAGCAGATATACTGCATAGTTTACTGCCCCCCCAAAAAAACAAGCATGTTAATCTTTTTGCCTTCATCATGCACCGAGCTGCAGCCATAATTGTCTGATTCCTCCTTTCTACTACACCATTCTGTTGTGGGGTATATGGTGTAGTAAGCTCTCACCTGACTCCAAGTTCTTCACAATACTCTCTGAACTGAGCTGCTGCGAATTCTCCCCCATGATCAGTTCTCATTGCGCAAAGGAGATTGCCACTTTTCCTCTCAGCTGCAGCCTGTGTCCTTTTGATCTCTGCTGCTACTTGATCCTTGCTAGAAATGAGAGACACCCACATATAGCGGCTATAGTCATCTACTAGCAGGAGGAAGTACCGATTACCTCTTGGAGTGGGTGGACTCATTGGACCACAGAGATCCCCATGAAGCAGCTCCAGTGATCTTGATGCCCGTCTTGATACTTGCTGAGGGAATGGTGCTCTCTTCTATTTTCCTGTCAGACAAGCCTCGCAGATTTGCTCCACATGCTCCAGAGTGGGCAATCCATGCACCAGCCCCTCTGTTGCCATCTTCTTGAGGGCTGTGAAGTTGACATGCCCGAATCGAGCATGCCAGTGCTAGGCACTCTCTCCTGCGCATGCTGCCAGACACACTGGTTGTGCCATCTTCAGGTCCAGCTTGTACAACCTCCCAGAGCTTCGACTAACCCTCACTAGGAGCCTCTGATTCTCATCTCGTAGTGTCATCACACCGTCTTTGATTCGCACTTCATAGCCATCTTTATCAAGCTGCCCAATGCTGATTATATTTGCTATCAATCGGGGAATGAAGTACACATTGAAGAGTGCTCAGTGTTCACCATTCTTGCACTCATAGAGCACAGTCCCAATGATGACAATCTTCACTACTGACCCGTCGATGAACCTTACTGTCCCCACTGTCCCACCGTCGATGCTAGAGAACGTCGCCCAGCACCCCGACATATGGTTTGAGGCACCGGTGTCCAGCACCCAATGACAGGAATCCTTCTCTCCCTCATCCCCAAGAGCAGCATATACCTTTTCTTCCACGATGTGTACGATCCTCTTTGCAGCATTGGATCCCTTGACGATGCTCTGCTCCTACTTTGCTGCCGATGCCACCTCCTGCAGCTTCTGTGACAGATCTCCCCCATGCCTTCCCACAGCATGGCCTCCGGTGTGATCCGGCCCCTCGATGAGGCTTACGCCTCTGAGAGCAGGATCGTAGCCGAGGCCCGCGCCAGCACTGAGGTCACGGTCGCCGTCGCTGAACTCCCCCAGATCTGGCGACCCGATGGAGTCAACCTCGACGACCAGTAGGTTTGTCTCCTCCTCTTGGGCTGTATAGGCATGTCCATCCCTTTTTATGGGCTGCTTGCTTCGGCATTCTCGAGCCCAGTGGCCCGGCTTGCCGCACCAGTGGCAATTGTTGTTGCCGCGGCCACTGGATGCGCCAGCTCCATCCTCACGCCCACCGCGGCCTCTGCCTCACCCACGGTTACCACCACCACCATGACCTCGACCACCGCGATCTCCACTAGATCCACCACATGACCCATCACTCACCTCGTTCTTCTTGCTCCTCTCGCGCCATTCCTCCTCAGACAACAACAGCTTCCCCTCTGCAGCCGGGGACTCGACCACGTCGTCCTCCGCTACCTTGAGATGACCAGTAATCTCCTCTATTGACAACGTCGAAACATCAAGGAGTGTCTCAATTGACAATATGAGCTGCTTGTACCTTGAACGGACGATATGGAGATACTTGAGCACAACCTTGTCATCTGGCTCAGGATCGCCCAATGTGGCCAATTGGTGCACAATCCCGGCCAGTCGCATGGTGAAATCTTCAACTCCCTCGCCATCGCACAACACGAGTAACTCATACTCGCGCCACACCTTCTGGGCACTTGCCTTCCGGATGCGTTCATCTCCGACACGCATCACCTTGATGCTCTCCCATGCTTCCATCGCCGTCTCCTTGGTCACGAGCGCCGTCACCATCTCCGGTGGGACAGTGCTACAAATGGCGTCCAACGCCATTTGGTCCACCTGGAACTCGGCGCCACCCGGATCGACCGCGTTCCACAGTCCGCGCGCCTCGAGCTTGATCTTCATAAGGAGTGACCACTGATTGTAGTTGGCTTTCGTCAAGATGGGGTAGTTCACCGGCCCGACCGACACTACCTTTTCAGCAACTCGCTCGACGATGAGCTGTCCGCTGTCCGGCCCTCTCCTCTGCGGCGAGCGGCCACGATGCAGCCGTGACGACACCGGCGTCACCGATCTTGAAGCCATCCATGCCCCGGGTGCTTGACCCGGTTCTGATACCAATTGTCAGGGAAACTCCAGCGATCACAGGCGGTTGAACACACACACAAACACCTGGGAACACGAGAGCACATAGCACACAGGGCAAGTTTTGCGCGGCGCACCAACCAACCACATTTTCTGTTTTCTTGACTATATATATACAAGCTAACAGACCACCATGACCGATTCCATCGTGTGCACGATCATAGTGAAGGACCTGGCTGCCCAGAGCTATTGTCACGGCGCCACTCTACGCATGAACGGCAACCACACAACACTGTGGGCTCGTTCAACTCCGAACTTAGCTCAACAAACTTTCTACGATTCATTACTGACACTTGGACGCAACCTGATAACACCACACTAAGTTACAGACGCAACAGAAGAAATGAAAACAGAGTTACTGACAGAGCACAAGCCTTATTCAACACTGGCGTCTCTTATCAAGGACACCTTGGAGTCTCATAGTATTGCATGGGCCTGATTCCTGATGGTCCTTGTCTCAGTTTCCGGACTCTCTTCTGTGCTGGCAGTGCTGCTCTGGTTTTCTCTCCTGACGGTCTACCTGTTGCCTTCACCACTGTTGTGCTCCTGGAGTTGTGCCTCTTGGCTGCTCTGTGCCCTGGATGGGGGGTGCCATGGTGTAGTGTGCTGTGTGTTGTTGTGCTGTGTGGGTCTCCTGGTCTGTGTTGTGTGCTGTTCTGGGGTGCTGTTGTGTTGTGTGCTGTGTGTTGTGCTGTGTGGGTCTCCTGGTCTGTGTTGTGTGCTGTTCTGGAGTGCTGTTGTGATGTGATGTTGGTGCTCGAGGTGTGGGTGTGCTGCTGTATGTGCAGGTGCCGTGGGTGCTGCGTGCTGCTGGTGTTGAGCTGTGCCCGTCGTGTGGCGTTGGGTGTCTGTTGGCTTTGCTTAGGGGCTGCTTTTTGGCTGTGAAGGCGGTGCTCGCGCGAAGTTCTGTCCCTGGCTCCTGTGGTATTGGCGGCTGCTGCGCGTCCTCCGTTGCCGATGGGAGTTCTCAGGTTCTGTCGCTGCTGTGCCTCTGTGCTGGGGAACCTGCTTTGGCTCTTCTTTGTCTTCCTTCATGCTTTCCTAGTCCTTTCCTGCCTGTTGTCGGATTTTGGTCAGTGCGACCAGTTTGCTTTTGCTTTTGTGGGCTGTGCTTTCACCGCTGATTCGGATGTTGTTTTTTTTGTCGCTGGAGCCTGTTCCAGTTTAGGTATTTGTAAGCATAGTTTGTAATCTTCTTTCTCCCCTGCTTAATAAATGGCAGAGCTCCTGTCGTATTTAAAAAAATGGTGTCAAAGTTTTGTGCCACGTTTTAAGGAGGCGGATTGGATGGCAAGCAAGCTTAATTCAACCCCAAGGCAGCATGCTCACGTGACGTGCTCCAAAACCTGTAGCACATTCAGGGTTTGTATTGGGCAGCATCCTTCCTTCCCATGGCGCCACCTTCACCACACTTAAACCCTAAACTAATCCCCAGAAAGCTTAAACCACCAGCCACAGACGCAAAGGACTGCTTTGCATTGGGTAGCTACGTACCAGCTGTAGGGTAGGGGACCTCTGGACTTGAGACCTTGGAACATTCAGACAAATTAAAGGTGAAAGGCTAATGCTAATCACCACTAAACAACTCGTTAACCTTTGCCATCACCGCCTTCGGCCACACCACGAAACTCACACATGGCGTACGTGTATAACCATCACTGACCTGGCATACTGTTTGTTTCTGCTTCTCAGCTAGCTTTTTCAGCCGAAAAGCTGAGAAGTCAAAAGTAGAAACAAACGGCAAATTTTTTAACTGGTTTTTAGAATGCTAAAAAGTAAGCTTCTGAAGAAATAAACAAAAAACTGAAAAGCTCATCTAGAGTTATTTTTCAGGCTTTTAGTATGCAGAAATACAAAATATATATTACAAAAACAAAATACGTAAAATCAAACAACTGACTATTCAACTAGCCATCAACCAGCTTTTTTAAAAAGTTAAGAGCAGAAATACAAACAAACATGGTCTAAGTGGAAGTGCATGGCCCATTCAGGGCAAGAATGTACCGCGGTGTCTCCGAAGCAAGGCACCTGGCCGGTGTGGATACCGAAGCGCCCTCGAGGACGGTGATCAATTGTTTCGATGGAGGAAATGCTGGGATTCCAAGCTTAAATATGACCATGTGTTTGGGATAAACAAAGGGTTTTTATATGTGAGGGTTAAGGAGAACTCAACCATGGCGAGGCGAAACGTGGCCATCGTGTCGTGATTAGTTTATGGGCCCAATTAAGTTAGCCTCCGATTAACCCTCATTGAGCGTTCGAAAGGGGCGAGAACTTTCTTGCGTTTGCCTTTGTTTTTTGAGGGCTCACTTCTCAAGGGAAAACATTGTCGTGCGATTTGCTATAGAAGGCAAGTAAGTGACATAAGGGCTGACGCATCAGAACCGATGTCAACACAACACTCATCTCTCTACGGCTAAGGTTCTTACTTCAGCTTTGCAAAAGTATGTTATCCGTTTCACTGTGTATATTTTGAATTTGCGTGTTGATACGTGTGTCAAATGTTAAACTAAAAGATGAACAGCTGCTGGTGTTTGACAGCTATGTTTGCAATGATCAGCTATACAAAAATTGCAAAAAGTATCGGGTCATCTTCGTTTACAAAAAGACAAAGGAACAATTAACATTCTGCTATCCCCAATCATATCCACTCACCGTTTTAATTGACATCACAAAATGTTCTCGGAATAAAGAAGCCGATGGTAGGTAATCAGATGCAAGGTTCTTTTGTTGCCGAACAAAAGAACAGATATGAAAAGAAACCAAGCACACCATTGTTTTGCATATAGGAAACCACACAACAGGAGTCACTTTACATCGAGGCCAATCAATGTGCATTCTGCCACACTAATATGATACATGTGAGAGCACGCCACACCAGAAAGCTGCAAAGCTTATACAATATATATATATACACTACACCGCCACATGATCAGTAGCATCCCACCGCACTGTCAAACTATCCTAACTGCAACACACAGAAACAACCGGGCCTGGAAGGTAGGAATCGTATGATTCTTGAGTTCTGACATAATTCAGGCTGTGGTTCTTGAGTCGTGGCATAATTCAGGTTAATTTCAGTTATTAAATACATCTACTTCATATCTGAAACCTCTGAAGATGCTGAACTCAACATTCTTTCAGACAATGCTGATTCT